>APFE031015192.1:113180-164497 GCA_000404065.3 Pinus taeda
GGGGGGGGGGGGGGGGTCTGAAATAAGCAGTTTTCTATATCGCCCACTTAAACAGCCTTATTCGCATTTTAGTGTTTCAGGACTTAAAATATCGAAACGACTTACCACTTGAAATTACTCTCGAACGCGGTTTTCATCCAACCGTTTACCACTGCTCCCATGTCACTTCCTCTATCTAATCAACCACTACCACTTATCTCTTCCTTCCTCATCCTGCTCTCGCTTACTGTTCCATCCCATGGCTTCCTTCTACGTCCACATCATCTCCTACCTCCATGTCATTTGCCATATGCTAAAGGTCATGCAGGTTCAAAAGGTGTGATCAAGTAATAGCTTGATAAGTACGTTGAGGTGTGTTGCGGGGAAGAAATGAGCATGAAGGTTAATTAAAGCCCAACCCCCACAGTTGACCATGATGTTAGCATGGTTGACCTTAACGTGTGGCCTAAAATCACTGTGGGGGTTCAACCTCGTTGAAGCTCCCATACATTCTTTACCCCCACAGTGAGCTCCCAAAGCTTTCTGCCCCATGTCACCTCCATGTCATGTTTCACTTTAGATCTCTCGTCTAATCATTTGCCACCTATCTGTTGCATTCATTCCACTACATCCACCACATCATCCATCTGCTTCCCTTCATCCAATAAAACTTCACCATGTTAGTTTCCCGTTGCGCCACAATGCTCCAGTTCCATTGTCTGTCTCATGGTCAGCAGTTAAAATTGTTTCAAGATTTGAAGGCAACATCTTTGTATTCGAAGAACACCTAGCAATGAGTTGAGCATATTTTGGTATTGAAGATCAACAGAACACATCAAAGTAGCTCAGAAGGTGATAGCGAGGCCAATTTAATAGTGGCACAACTCCACAATAGGATCTAATCATTCAAACAAATACAACAGAATAAGCACCAGCATTTCATTCGATTATTTGTAATTGATTTTAAAACAGCTTTAGTATTGTTATCTCTTATGTTCTATTTCTAATAAATCTTGCATTCTGTTTCAAGATAATTTTTATGTAAACATTATAAATACTTCATCAATCGAAGCAATGTGTGTGGGGTTTTGATGCCAAGACTCTTCACTCTAAAATAAAGCTTCTGTTGTAGTATTTCTAATGAAAGCCTTACAGCTCTAGTTTTGAAAGAATTTTGTGCTTCTAGTAAGTTTTTCTAGTATTAATAATCATTTAAATAGATAAGTATATTGTATTGTTTGTCTGAGCTAACTCCTCTTTGAATTGATTTTATTGTTTGCACTTCTATCTTCCCCGAATATGTTTTGTTGGGTTCTAGAAATCTTCTACACAAATCCAAATCTTCCTAATTGTTGAGTAATTAGTTTTGTTATTCAATTATTTGGAATCTCCTTACATTCTTCAATCAAATTCTTATACAAATCAAATCGTTCTATTAGGCTGGAAGCTGACCCTTTCAAAGGGAACCTTATGAGAGAGCCTTTAAATCATAAACAGGAATTGTCATTGATTGTCTACCACCCCCAATTAAAACCATAAATCTGGCCATTGTGCTTCAAAGGTTGTTTTTTAGTGACAAGTGAACAACATTAAACAAACCCTCATGACAACTGAGGGAGCCCCTCTAGTTCAAGTGTCAGATTGAAGCTAAAGGCTGGTTGAGTTGGTTTCCTAGCATAGATTTTGTGACCAAGGATTGCCTACGGGAAACAGGTACAACAACCATTAAGAGGTAGATCTGTGCAATTTTAGCGGACAGTGATTTTTACTAGAATGAGGCCCTGGGAGGCTCGTCTGCATATTTTCTGTATGCAAGACAGACAAAACAACTTGGACAACACTGTGCAATTTTGAGGCTCAGGGAATTGATACAGGAGAAGGGTCCTGGGAGGACACCTCTGCTTAATTTATGACTGCAGTGTAGCTGGACTACTCTGTGCATTTCTGGAGAGCAGTGTTGGCTACTTGACTAATCTGTGCATTTTTGGAAATAAGTGTTGGTTGGGGTCTTTGCGAGCTGTGGGGTTTCAGCAGGTAAGGGAGGTTGGTGTCTCTACGCACTGTGGGGTTTCAGTAGGCAAGGGAGGAAGCTTGATGGTTGCAGAAGCAAAGTGTATAGTTCCGTGAAGCTATATGAGGCTACGTTTCTTGGGAGAATGGCTAAGTGTGAGATCTGTCAAACATATGTAAACATTGCTAGGACTTGACTGTGATCGCACACAGACACTTAGTGACACAACATAGACCATCCATAATCAATAAGAAATATTTTTCTTGATACAAAAACCTTCGTGACGTGAGTGCCTGAGGTGAGTGTGAAGCATGTCTATGTGATGACCACTACTCATACGCACACAATTCCCTTGAAGCAAGACAACATTCCCTTTGCATGACAAACACCAACCCCTATGGCAAAATATGACAGATGTTACATGAATATAAGAACACGGACAACTCTTAAGAATGAGGGGAGCTTGAAATCATCATCTTACCAACAAGCGACCAAGGATAATTGATCACAGGATTTGAGGTAGGTTCCGAAATTTGTATGTGAGCCAAAATTTTGGAGGGTGGTTGTAGCCACTAAAACGGACTTCCGCTACTTCTTCAGTGCTTGCTTCTGAAGCTTCTTTGGAGGCCACTCAACATGTAGTGGGAGGCATAATTCCAAAAGATGATGAAAGAATAACAATATTAGCAGCTTGAACACCTGTATGTGGAAGCACACCCATGGCGACAAGGATTAGCTTTAAAAAATATTTTATCTATTATAACCACTAACTTAGAAAATCATATTCATAGATCCATCAAATGTAGCTAAATATAAGCCTATAAATGAAGGGACATAACTACTTGTACATACAAGAAATATGCATAAGAAAAAGGAGGGCACACTATCAAAAGCATGAAGGAAGTTCAAGGGTCATTAGAGGATTTGAGGTTCACTCATGCACTCAAGCAAGAGGGAGATATTATTAATGGCATAGGTCTTACTGATGAAGCATGAGGGAAATCATTAGGGCCTTCAAGGTTCACTCATGGGCTCAAGGAGACTATGAGGGCACAAGGGTGCACTCCAAAGAAATGAAGGGGTCAATATTAAGGCCTTCAAGCCTTCAAGGTGCACTCCTACACTCAAGAGAACAATGAGGGCTCAATAGTGCATGATGAAGAGATGAAGGGGAAAACACTCAAGCCTTCAGAGTGCACTCATTCACTCAAGGAGGGCGCAATTATTTGTGAAGAAGGAGTGTGGCCTTCAATAAAACTTGTCTTTCTAGGCGCAGTTTTCTGGGATAGTCAGGCTTTAGCATCCAAAAGTGTGTTCTGTCTTAAATGGCTCAAGGGAAATTTCAAAAACAATATAGCATGATAAAAATTTTGAGAGGAAATATCTACAAGTTTTTATAAATTCTGTCGCAATCATGACTAGAATATGGAGAGTTAGAGAATATGAAGAGTCACCGCCTGGGATAACATTTTAACACTTGTAGAAGAAAGAACATACTAAAACGCCAGTAAATAAACTAAAAGGAAGTGAAACACCAACAAGGAAAGCATTATTGGCAGCATAAACATCAAAGGAAATCAATAGAATTGACATGCAAAACTTACTTGGAATGAAGATCAACGAAGAGCGTATTGATCCAAAGATGTGTCCCCAACATAGGTCAAAATGATTATGATAAAGAATGATTAGGCAGGTTGATTATAATGAGATTACATGAAAATCCATTCCATGCATGTTTCCCACTTGTCGACGAGTAAATGAGTTAGTTAAGCGAAGTGAAGTGGGATCCTGTTTTCTAGGAGTGCACCCACATGCACAAGAAAGCGCACGCATGAGTTTTGAAAGGGTACATGTATTCATGTCGAGGGAGTGCGCTCAAGTGAGAGCGCACTGGCTAAGCATGAAGGAGTGTGCTCCAAGGGGGGCACAATTTTTCAGCCTGAAGGAGTGCGCTCAACAAGAGAGAAACTCTTCTTGATCTTGAAGTGCATTTTTTCTTTGAAAGTGCTTTTGCTTGATTTTGTTTGCTTCCTTTTTTTGTGTGCATGGAAAATAAGGCTAGTTACTATGTCAAGGAAGCTATTATTTCACCTATCTTTAGACAAGATGAAAAAATCACTTCTTAGATTGAGGTGATGACACTTAAAACTCATTGACTTAGTAGGATGTGACACTTAGAGAAAACATAATAATAACAAATAAAACAATGTGACGACATTAGATATATTGGAACAACAGTTCAGGTAGGCTCCAAAATTGAGTTAGGAAATTTTTTTGGAGGGTCATTGTCAAAACGACAAGGCTTGGTGACACGCTAGGAAAAATTCAAGTTCTCTATTTTTCTTCCATTTATGCTTGAAGTCTCAATTTTCCAAGAAGTATTGATTCAATCAATGAGTCACCTTGGTTCCCCATTCTACTTGGTGAAAGATGTAATCTTCCCAGTACCATTACTCAGAATAACACAACATAAAGCAAACCAAATCATTTTGATGAGAATAATGGTAATAGAAAACCATAGGTCAAAAAATAATCAGGTATGAGTTTTCATCTTTGGTGTTGCTCCGCTTTCAACAAGCCTAGATAGTACCCTGACAAAGTCACTTTAGGAACACAAGCATTGCTTCATTTCCAATGAGCATGAACAATACCCTGACAAAGTCACTTTCTTCACCTCCCTACATAGGAATCCTTTCTCTTCTTTCACCTTTTATTTTTCTTTTTGCAGAACTTTGCTTAGGCACTTATTAATTTTAAATGAGGTGGAAGAGGGATCATGACTTATTGAGAGAAGAAGAGATTGCTCCTTTAGAGACAAGTTTATAGACCTCTGATAGTTAGCCCACTAAAGATTTTCCCCTCATCTTTCTCCATTCAAATAGATAGGCAAGAAAACACTATTAACAACACACAATTGAGTGCGGGAATGAGAATCCTAAAAGATACAGCCATCATGGTTCTGCTTATGGTTTCTCAACTAAAGGATCATAGTTTCCATCCAAAAAATATTGAATTTAAAGATGTAAACTAAGTCACAGAAGACGGAAATGAATAAGATAATGGTTGCATGTTACTACAACTTGCCTTTCACAAATATTAGCCACATCTTCTTGAATCTCAAAACTAGCTTTATGCAAGGACTAATAAAACCAAAAAAAAAGGCATGAAAATGAAAAGAAAAATAGGAATGCAATGCATATAACTAAATGCAACCTATCCTATAATAAAATAAACATTACATGGCCAAGTTAAGTGAAATAGAACTTCCAAAGTAGCCATAGAAGATGCCCCCAACTTTTGAGTAGAAATATGTGAACGTGTAGAATCAAAGTGAGGTACAGTCCAGTGAAAAGGGTAAACAACCAAAACGTTCGCACTTACATGTAGACACAAAAATTGCAAGCACAACGGTGTGAGACTCTTAACAATTCTACCAAATGGAAAACTCCACAACAAAAACATTCACTTGGTTTAGAACCATACAAGACTCGATTGAATGCATGAAGGGAGATACCATGATACATGGGCCCTAATTGATAAGACTCTTTAAGCAAATCTACAATAGGATCATGGAAACAACCTTTAGGAAAAAATTGACAAGAAAGACCAACCAAAGTCAAATCCACATTGTAAGCAAAATCAACAAGTTGACCACAATTTGTGCTATCATGTAAGTTGTATTTTTTAATGGATGATGCAAAAGGGATGTCAAATAAAAATATTTGATAATTTTTAAGGTCATTCTTTGTTTCCACATCACATATTAGAGATTTGCATGAGGTGGGATGTAGCAATTGAAGTTCAAAAGTCAGATTAAACTTTCTACCTTGAGGGTTTAAAAAATTAATATGAAGCAAATGAGAATCCCTTAAGAGAGAATCGATATTCCATAAGATGACATTAACAACAATATTTCACAAGAAAATATTAAACTGACCAAAATCACAAATATCCTTGTGGTGATAGGAGCCTGACATAACCATTAGCGTAGGCTGAGTGCCCTATACACTCGACTTGAATTTGAACTCTGAGAAGATTGAAAGTTATACGTCAAATACTTGTCTAAACAAGAGTCATCATTCAAATAATGAGATTTATAAGGAAATTGACGCTCATCATATAGATCTTTAAGGTTACAAAAAAAATACTCAATAAAAATAATGCCATTTTCTTGATCAAATGGAGATATACCTAAAATTAAATCTTCAATAATTGCATTAGACTCCATTTGGAACCTCTACATATCTGAATCTTCCTGTGGGAATGAAGATTCATCCATGAAACTTGAACAATCATCACCATACAATTCAGAGAAAAGGAAATGATCAGGATCATGGTTGTTCAAGGATTCAACTTGATTAACATGTGTCAAATTGACAAGGGGACTATCAATATTCGAAGATGATTGATTAATAGGATCAAGAAAATCATCATCTAGGTAAATATGTGAAATATAAGTTTATTCCTCATTGACAAATTGATCTTCTAACTTATTGATTGGTTTAGGTTTGAAGAAAAAGAACATCGAAAGGAGGGGGACAAGGAATAAAAGGGACATAAGATTCGTATTCAGGACATGGGAATTCCTTTTTAACAGAAGTACATGATGAGCTAGATTCAAAAAAAAATGTGAAATCCTAACAAAGAAGCGAAACGTTTCATCCAAGAATTTCCAATCCATGTCCTCATCTAGAAATTCATAGCAAAGATGAAGGAACTAGTGAGAAAATTGTTCAAGTGATTGATTCAATTCCTTTCTAAGTTGATTGATTTCATTCAGAACACATTGATATTCATACTTGTCGAAAAAATAAAGGAGCTCATTAATCAATTGCTTGAAAGATGAAATAGAAGTAGTGGGTAGGGAATAACACCATTTCCTAGCACACCCATCCAATGTAAGGGTGAACAACCTTGCGAGATTTCTTCAGCATAAACACCACTTAAAAAACAAAATTGAAAAAATTCAATCACGTAATAAAGGAAATTGGTTGTACCCTTACCATCGAATTTCAAATGTGACAAGTTATGTGAAAAATCCATAGAGTTTGAAAGATCTAAATATTTAGAAAAACACATTGGGATTATGATCTGGGATGAAGCCATTAAAGGTAAGAGATCAAGATAGACTTCACAGACTCAACTTGTCATCTGGCCCTCTCTCTAGTGCCAAAATGTTGACGGTGCTGGATATTGGCAACATGCAGGGGATCTCCCCGATATGAGGTCCCAATTAGACCTCAAACCATTTAGTATATGAGTCTCATCTGGCTATATGGTCTAGCCACCATTGAAAAGGTTTTATAGATATGCCTTGGTTACAACCCATACACAAGAGATCACAAACACCTCTTTGGGGCAACAAATATGCAAGCTTTGTGTGACACTAAATGTAATATGCACTAGGAACTTCCACGACTGGTAAAGGGAAACAAGCCTCTAGTTAGGGAAGTAATAATACTATCCTAAGGGAGATCCAAGAGCGAAGAGAAAGGATTATTGATTACCTACAAATTAGTTCACATGATAAACAAAAATCATGAAGGCATAACAATGCTCATTGTACAATATCCATATCTAAGCAACAAAATATTTCATTAGTTTTAGTATGTAATTAAGCCAACATATACCTCAAACATAACAAGAATAATCTTACTACATTGATGATACATGCATGAATAAGTGCTGGCTCATAGAGATTCTAATTATAAATGTAAGATTCCAAGTACATTTTTACATAGGTGAAACACTAGATCTAGTAGTGGAACATGAAGCCACAACGTGCTTCTCCAAAGAATGATTTATATCCTATGTAATACAAGAGAAGACAAGGAAATAATCTAAGAATACAAGCCCTCTGCTTGAGTTATGAGGAAATATTTATAACAAATGACAATGACTTTTGAGTTTTCTCGTGACTCTTCAACTTCTATGTCCTATGGGCTTCCATACACCCTTTCATATTCTATACATGACTTTTTACATTCCATATGTGTCTCTTCACATTCGACATGTGTCTCTTGTACTTTATTACATACAACTTATTGCAAAATACAAATTACATATAAGATGGTGGCTATATGAAACAAAACTACTAATAGGACAAAATATTATCAAATTGAGAAGTCATTTTCTTCCTCATGGATCTCATTGGTAATGTAGGCATGCCATTCTCTGAACTCCATAGAGATAACTTTGATCTAAACTGAAAAGTCTGTTGCATGTCGCATCTTCACCTCTAGGGCTTCTGTCAACATGATCTTAGAGCTTGATTGAACACTATTCCATAGCTATGATAGTTTCATGTCAGCCTTAGTTGGTGTGATGGAATATTGTAGAATAATGTCTTTGATGATCTCCAAGCCTTCTTGTTCTGATGCTTGCTTGATTTTTTCTATGTATTTCCTGATCTCCTAAAAGATAATTTCCCTACCTCTTATTTCTTCAAGTGATCCTATTGAAGGCATCCCATGTTTCTGTGTTAGTGGCTCGAAACTATTTTGTAGTCGATTATAAGAAACAATAGTGCTAACCTAATTCTCCCCAAGATAGATGTAGTTCTGATGATGGGGTCTTAGTTGTACTCTATCTATCTTAGTGACAATCCTATCCTTTATAACCAAATGTTGCAGAGCATTCATATATTTGGCAGCCCATTCTTAAAGTTGATCAACAACTCAGTTTTCCACTTTCAGGAGCTTTAAGACTTCTTATGATTTATTTTGAATGCTAACAAGGGGAACAAATACTTGTTGTAGAATTATCATTTCATCATACAATTGTTCCATTTGTGCCATGGTGTCCTTCATTGACCCCAATTTATCCCGGATGGATGACTACCATTCTACCGTGTTGAAGTCGTGGGAAGATAATCATTGTTTTTACACAATGAGATGTTATTCTTATTGCTTTATTTCAACGAATTATTTCCTCGGTATTGAATTATGTTTAAACAGATACTTTGAGATGTCATATGTTGTTGTAGAAAAATCAACATTTGTTGTCATCATTTCCTAGGGATTCCTTCTAGTGTTGGTAGTTATCACCTTTTCTGTGGAAACTGAGACTAGATTTTGAGGATCATTTGGGAATTATATTTTCCTCTATTGCACAATCCTTTTCTTGAGTTGATCAAACGTGACATTACACACATCCATGACTATGTCTTTAGGTGGATGTGTGATTCCCATTTCATCAAATCAGAGATGACCACCCATAAGAGGAGGTTATGTTGGAGAACCTAGTTCATCATCTATAGGATGGATGGTATCATCTTCCTCTAACGCTTCCTCTATATCCTAAGTCAATTGTGCTTCCTCCAACCTTTGTGCTTCTTTTTCCTCATGTGACTTCCTTTGTTGTTATTCTTCTAGTCTCCTTCTTTCCTCTTCTTCTTCTTGCTACTTTCTAAGCAACTCTTCTTGCCTCCTCTTCTCATCTTCTTCTTGTTACATCTTTTCTTCTAATTATCTCCTTTCTTGTTCACCTTAAATAACTCCCTTATTCAAAGGATTAACTTTCCATTTCCTGCTACTTTCTCTTGTCAAATCATGCTTGATCATTTTCCTAGGAGATGCACTCTTTGCTTGAGGAGCTGTTTGTCGTGCCTCATGTACCTATATAGCTTGAGCTAGTGGAACTTGGGGGGAACCAGCTTCAATTCATGGATGTGTTCTTCTTATTGCATTGTACCAGTCCTTTATCTTCTCATATTCTGAGGTAGACATTGATGAATATACCCAAGTGAAACCAATATTTTTACAATGTTTCCTACACACTCTTCTAGGGTCATATTCGTGAAATTCCTTGACTGGAAAGTGAAAGCAGTCCAACTCCCGTATGTCTTCCTCAACCCCCCTATGGCTCTTTAACTCATACAGCCTGATCATAAAAGGGAAAGAGGTCTAAGGGGATTTCTTCCTTCTGTGAAGGACTCCTGATAACCCTTTATTCAACTTTTAAGCCACTTCTTACAAAACCACCTTATTAGTTACATATCGCAACATGATATGACAGGAAATATGACATCCAAAGCATAAGATATATGCATCTTTAGATGCAACAAACCAATCTATGATATCATGTAATGACTCCTTCACCCGATCAGTCGTGCAAGGAGGATCAATCTCATATATCATCTAAAATATGATTGTGAAGAAATGCTCTGCCAATCTGTCATATGCCCCTCTGAAACTCAGATATGAAAACACCATGTAGTGGAAGTAAACTGGAAAAATATCCTATGGGGTCTAGTTCTAATACTTCCTCATAATTCATATCGTGCATAGATCCCGTCCAATAGGAATGTAGACATATACAAATATGGTTCCTAGTTTGACCTTAGAGATGCTTTAGCCTTCCCAACATGATGTTGCAACTCAAAAGACAATATATCTACCCAATTGAAGACTTTGCCACCGGTAACTACCATGCTGAGAATATATATCGAATTCTCTTAAAATACTTTAGTGTTCTTTTTCCCATGCAACATACAACACATAGGAATGATATATTGATATACATCCTTGAGAATCTTGGTTGGGTAAACTACAAAGGGGTAGTGTCAAAACTTAGTAGGCTCTAGACACCAAGATTTAATGATGTCACTTATGTAGAGATGAACCCATCTAGTGTGAAAGTTGTTATTGGCATGCTTTGTGGGCTTCTTCTTCTTATAATAGGTTTTCATGTATTCTCCGTAATAGGTAGCAAGATGACCACAACTTTCACTACAAAGCACCTGATCTGAATCATATATGTGTGTAATAATCCATTCAATCACTTCTGCACAAGGAATGACTAGGAAACATACATGCAATCCTGTGTATCCTCATGTTGTAGTGGCTACAACCACTCTCCAAAATTTTTCCTTAGCTTCATTTTGGAGCCTCCCTACCTACCATCCATAGAAGCATGTCTTGCATTATCCAAATACAGATGCTTCAACTGAGCTTCAGTGGCTTATCATCCTGTGCTTGTCAACTTGTTTGCCTCCCACTCGCACATTGACACTCCAGAACTTGGTCAGTTTCTTGTTGTCAGGTTCACCTAGAAAATTGTGCAATTCTGGAGGGGAACTAGCCTTCCCTCTAGAAATTGCACAATCCATATGGGCTGCCATCTACTCTCCATAAATGTGCAGAACAGTCAGGCAGTCTGCCCTCTGGAAACTGTGTAATTTAGCCCAACACATGGCTTCCTCTAAAAAATTGTGCAATTCTAATTGACAGACAGGGCTTCAGTCCAGAAATTGCACAATGCATGAGGGACAACTAGACTTGCTCAGCCCAGAAACTATGCAATTGTCATTCCCAGGATTGCAGGTTGTTGCATGTGCTCCCAATTTGACCAGTTCCCTCCAAGACTAAGCAATCTTGATTTGCATACATGGGTTGATTTTCCAAAAGAAGAAAAAAGAAAAAAAAAGAAAAAAAGCAAAAAGCAAAAGGCATCCCTTGATTTTAGGGATCCATTTTTAGCAGCTGGAGGTTACATGCAAAAGCCATTTTAGAAAGCTCCCGCTAAGGGTTGCTTTTTCCTATATTTATGGCATGCACATCATAAGCCTCAATCTTATAAAAAATTATTTATCTGATGCTTTAGAGCTCATTCCTCACATCGATCTTGGATCTCTGACATCCCACATTGCATCTAGGAGCATTCGACACACTCAACACAACTTTTTTTGGATCACTCTGATTTTCATGTCTTTTGCTGCTTTTCTGTCACTTTTTATATTTCAACTTGTGTGAGTGTTGTTTTCTTGGTTTTTTTAAACGCTTGCTATCCTTTTAATGCATGTTATCTTGTAGAAGCATTGTTTCAAGTTTTTCATTGAATCTCATTATTGTTGCATGCATGATGTTGTTTCTACACTAATGGTCATTGTTGCGATGACTCGGTTCACGCACATGCATGTTTTCCCATTTTCTAAATCTTGCACTCACTTTTTGCATGCATGAACAATCACTCTTGTTTTCACTCAGTTTCACCATGCATTCATCCTTTTCATGTTTTTAGTCGCTCATCGGCAGGTCTAAGCTGCCTTGGCCCAAACCTTGCGTTCCCCGACTGATAATGCAAATTTATTAGAGTGAAAGCTCTATCTTCCTCCCAAAAATTGTGCAAATTTAGCCCATAACTGGCCTCTAGGGTTGCTCTACACAATTCCGAGAGGCAGTGCCTTGTTGGCCCCAGAAATTGCACAAATGCAGTTGCTCATTTGTAGTCATTGTTGCCTGAAACTGCGCATTGCACAATTTTAGTCCTCAACAGACTAGGCTGGGATGTGCATTATACATTTTAAGAAGCCATTATACCTGCTAACAGTTTAGACTGTGCTTTGTGCAATTTTGGCAGTCAGTCTCCCATCCTCCAAGTGAAAATTGTGCAATCTTCCCAGTCAGTCACCCGGGTATGTTGCATGTCAGTCCTCAAGTTCTTTTGGTTTTCAACTAAAATATTGCTTGCCATGAGTGTTGCTCTATCTCTAGGTATCAAAGGTGTTCATCCATCTCTCAACAATATAGGTACAATGGCCTCCAAGAGAGTAGGGTCAAAGGACACCGTTGAGAGTGCAACTAGAGATGCAGTTGAGCAAGTGTCTATGAGCTTGCCTATATATGAAGACACCAAGTTGTTCATAGACAAGGATATCAAGATGAAATGGTAGGACATCAATGACACCTTTTAAGGCACATTTGAGGAAAATCTGGAAGACCACACGGTCTATGTCAACATTCACAAGTTTGGGTTGTACCAGATTGCATGCAGGTATCCTGTGTTTCCATGCGTAGACATGATCCATTGGATTGTCTCGCATACTGATCTCGAGACAATGGTGTTGAGCAGTTCCAATGGAACACAACTTGCTACCTTCAGGGCGAAGGAATTTCAGGAGATGCATCACTTTCCACGGCCGGTGATCACGATGGATACACCCTTCACTAGATCCAACAACAGTGCAAACTAAAGAGATATCTTGAAGGGTTGGGTGAAAGATCTAGCCATGTTCAGGACAACACCTAGCCAGGTTTACAAGATGAAGATGATGTAGAAGGCATTTCATCTCTTGGTCATCTTTGCATGCCTCTTATACGGCTAAGCAAGCACAAAAACCTTCCTGCAAAGTTGGGTAATCGTGTTGGATCAATTAGAAAATTAAGGAAGACCTTGCAACTAGTTCGACATGTTGGCACTCAGGTTGAAGGAACAGGTAACAAAATCTTAGCATCCACCCAAGGGTTAGCAAGCGAAGATATACATGTCTGCTTACATACTGGATGCAGTCTGTGCCCGTCAGCAGTTCCAAAGCTTGGGTTGGGCATGGACACCTTTGGAAACCCCTGTGCACACTTATTGCAGGTTGTCTCTGAATGCAACTTCCATGGAGTTATCATACAGTTATTAGATCACTTCGTCACCCCAGTGTATCGTATGATAGTTGAGCAGGATCCACCTTTCATGTCGTAGGCAGTGATGGAGGCATTGATCGACATAGCAGATTAATATACCCCACCCCTTGGCACATTCATACAGATGTACAACGTGGAGAAGGCTCCACATGTTTTATCGAAGTTCTCCATGAACAATCTCGTCATGCAAGAAGTGTCATATCATATCTCGACAACGTTGTCAGTGAGACTGCACAAGAAGAAGAAATAACCTTGGCCCTCTCTTCCTTTGTGATCAGGTTGTATGAGATCTGGAATATCAAGCAGGCTGAGGCTAAGATGGAGGAAAAAGATTCACCTTCGACACTAGAAGTTTCAACCCGTATGACCCGCATTTCTTAGTGAAGGACCATTGCGCGAGAGTGCAACATACTTGGATCCATGAGGCATGTCATTGGCCTGAGTAAGACCCACAGAGATACTGTTATCACTTCTCAAGGCTCAATGAACTAGTCAACATAGATGTAGAGTGGTTAGTCAAGCAAAAGGCAAGAACATCTCAGGCAGCAGCATCGTCAATAGCAGCAGAGGATAGCAGACCTGTGTGCGACAAAGGTAAGATAAAGGTTGTTGACAACACAGAGGCAAAGAAAAGTTGCAAGTTCAGAGAAGATCCACTTGTGCTGAATGTAGCTTTGAAGATTAAGGCTAAGAGGTGACATCACGACAGGATAATCATGCAAAGGCAAAGAGAGAAGCAAAGGATGGAGGAAATGGAAAAGGAGTTGCGGGATTTGAAGTGGAAACTCAAGAAAGAACAAGAGATGCATAGAAGAGATAAGGAAGCACAACAGGAACATGTACAATAGGATTTGCAACATGCACAGAATGATGAAACTATGCCCATACAAGTTATAGAATCATTTGAGCAGTTGGTGCAAAGCAGACAGGGTGAGCACTCACAGGAGCAAGACCTTTCTCAAGAGATTGAATAGATGCTAGAGAAGATGGACATGGACATGGTTCAGCCAGAGTCAGATTAGAATATTGATCTCATTCCTCAAAACCAAGAGGTCACCCCACTGGCTTCACAAGAATCTAGAAGTAGAGCAAGTCCCGAGTGATCAAGGAGACATAGAAATCCTTGAAGACAATTCGAAAGCAGAGATGCACAACATATCTTTTGAAAAGTCACAACAGATAGTTTTGTAGTCATGAAGAGTGCTTACTCCAGATTTCCATTTATCTCCTAAGTAGTTTGAATAATGAGTGATCATGTTCGATGTGCACAAGCATCCAACTACATTGGGCGATGCTACCAAATCATATGTTAAAGCCACCAACTCTAGTGTTAGATTCTTGATAGCTAAGAACAAGCGCATGGCTAAGGAACTACAAGTGGCCAAGTAGGGAGGAGAATAGGTTACAACATCCGTCAGAGTAGAGTTGACGAGAGCGATACTAGGTGAAGTATCGTCTCTCGAGACAATCATTCAGAAGTTGTACTCCAGGTTTGTCACCATGCATAAGTCAGTTTTCCATCTCAACAGTTGGCAGTAGTATTGTGCTAGGAGAGCATGCATCTTTTTAGATCAGCACACTGTTGTCGATCACATGAAAACATGGATAATGAGGTACAAAGGAGGCCTATTTCACTTGCCCAAGATTATGAAGCCAAAGGTGGTAGAGTTGAAGGCACGCTTCTGGAGTTAGATTCGGAACCATGAGGAATTCCCGCAGTTCATCACCAGTTTGTAGACTTCACATGCACGAGTATTTAGGAGCATGGATGTCATTGTGTGTATGCATGCAATCCCATCCATTGGCACACTCACCGAGGCAAAGTCAAACGACCAAGTCTGATTAGAGATGGATATGCACTTTGATGAGTTGATGCACGTAGCCACCAACACAGACTTGGAGATCAACATAGACACTATGCAACAGTATGTTGCTGGTATGGCTACACTCAAGACTATGATGCACATGTTATTAGATGAGTTGGATAGAGGTACAAAATCTGTGTACCCGGATGCAACGGAGGAAAGAGTTTGCTTTCAGAAGGATGTCACCATAGATCACACAGACACCATAGCAGACTACCAAAGCTTGGCATCATCTCACCACCGTCTATCATTGCAAGGATGTCAAAGAGTTAGTCTTCCCATAGCTCTCCGAGTCTTACTGATGTCTTGCATGGCTTAATCAAGCCTATTTTTGTCTCATAGGGGTAGATGCACAAATTGTAATGTAAACATGTTGTAATAGTGAAAGACCAAGTGTCGATAGTAGAATGTAACAATCATGTAGTAGTTGAAGAGTCATGAGGGTAGGTGAAGAGTCACAAAGGGGAATTTCAAGGGTGACCCCACCCTTTTCTATTTATAGAACCTCATAACTCATTGTACAAGATTTTGGGAGCCAAGATTCCTATATGTGTAACTTAGAGAAAGCTTGGAGTGTATTATAACAAGCCTTGGCTTCTCCATAGTGCAGAGTTAGTGCATCTATTTGGAGGAGCAAGTGGAAATGACTATAATGTTCTGCTATCAGGGCTAGTGGAAGTCTTGGTTGTATGTATGATGGGATATTTCATTTTCCTAATATAACAGAGCTATCATGTTTCATGCATATGTTTTTATTTTAGTTCGGCTATCCTGGTTATTTTAATGATGTATGTGGTTGTTATTTACGCATGTATGTATGGAATATTACGTATGTGTTTGTATGAATCTT
This sequence comes from Pinus taeda, assembly GCA_000404065.3. NCBI lineage: Eukaryota > Viridiplantae > Streptophyta > Pinopsida > Pinales > Pinaceae > Pinus > Pinus taeda. Next base: position 129,300 of record APFE031015192.1, read on the forward strand.
ATCGAAGTGTGTTGCTGATATAACCCATCACTTTGGATTGCCATCTATCCTTCTTTCCATCTCGTGATTCTTACTGCTCATGTGTTCCCTTTCAAGCCATGTGCTATCATAGGTTTCTAAGGGGTGCACTCACTCCCCCTTCTGTGTGTTGGAGCCTTTCATGAACCTTTTTTGACTTGCTGTAAGTTCACACCCTTGCTACCAACAAGGAAATATTACTCACCTCTACCCATAACCGCGATTAAGGCAATACCATACTAGCCACTGCTGGAACCCCTACACCAAATGGTCTGAGGTCTAGTTGGGACTTCTTACCGGGGAGATCCCCTGACATGTTGGTGGGTTGAACATTGTCAAAATTTCTGGCACTAGCAGGAGTGCCAGATGACAAGTTGAGTCCTCAAATCCTATTTTGAATCTTTGCACATCTGTCATGGATATCGTTAGAGTCCACCCTCCGCGATGTCTATCTAACGCACAACCCTTTAACATCACAAAGGAGTTTTATGATCTCTTATCGGAATTCACATATGATGGTGAAGACAAAGTAGCCTGGCTTGATCACTTACATGACTTCCTTGCATTTGTAGAGGATGTAGAGGAGTTTGAGGAAGTTGAGGTCAGCTTGTTGATTTCACACACACTGTGCAAATCCCCGAAATGATGGTGTCATAAACTAAATCACGATTGCATGCACTCATTTAAGAATTTATGTGATCTAATTGAATCTACTTTCCATCATTTGTATCCTGAGCCTCTTGACAAAAAACTGTTAAAACAACGGAAGGCTTCACATGTATTGCCTATGGATTTTTGGCAGCGCTTCCGTGTACCTCAATTTTAAGCTACCAAAAACCAGATGAAATTCCAATATCTTTGGGAAAGATTTGAATATTTCCTTCACAAATCATTCTATCCCAAAATGAAGTGAAAGTTCAAATACCACTTAGCATACTTTGATGATGGAGTTGTCCACTCACAAGTGGACACAATTGCTGTCACAAGTGACTATCGTCCTTCCCCTCATCAAATAGCTCCACCACCATAGAGTGTCATGGGAGAACATGCATACACGTCTGTTCAACTGTCACATCATCCCATCATCGCTACTCTCAATTTCTACACAGAATTGGTTGGGAAGCCCATGGGTTGTCACATGAATTTGTTACCTCAGCCTCTATCTTTGCATTCTATTGATCCTCCAGATTGTATTGTCTTATGTTCTTTTGTTCCAAAATCTACACCTGTTGTGAACAAGGATCAAGCCATCGATGGAGTTGGTGTTGCACAACCAACCTGCGCTGTCATTTATGATGAGTATGACTGGGAACCTGAACATCAACCCACAATGAAGGATGATCTCCTTATGTTCGCACCTCCTCCACTTTTTCCTAACATCTTTGGTGATTCTTCTATCTATGATTTTCCTTGTGTAAATCCATCCACGGATGCAACCACTGTTGATCATTCGCAGAACACACCTAATGTCAGTCCATCATTCAATAGCAGAGAGGACAAATTATTCATTGAAAATCCACTTAATTTTTCATTTGATTTTTTTGGAAACATAGAGGATGAACATTCTTGCTTCTCGTCTACCCCTCTATTTGATTTATATGATCGTGAGGATTCCGATGAACTTATTGATTTTTCTTATCGTAGCCATCATGATCCATTTACTCCCGTATTCAATCGAGATGTTAATTCTATCATTGTTGATCTTTCAAAGCCACCTGTTTATGATGATCTATCTATTGATGAAGTCGAAACCCTGTAGGCTGTCAAGGCACTTCAGCTCAAGTTGATGTTTATGTCAGGCCCTCGCTATCTTGAGGTTAGTTTCACTTCAGATTAGGAAATTGTTGAGACACCCAAGGCTCCTCATCATTTATATGTATGCATTGAAGATCAATCCAACATGCAGATTTTGCTTCCTCCACTTGAACCACATAATCCCATCGCTCATGCATTGGAGGAATCTTACATAGCAAGCACACTTGTGTGACACAATTTGTCTATGTTTCTCATGTTTGCTTGCATTTCATAATCAAGAGAATGCATATGCTTAACATCTGCATGCATTGTAGCACATCACCATGGCAATTCCACAGAGTGCATGCCATGCACTTTCACTTTCTTCTTTTCTATGGACGCATTTAAAATCGAAGTGTGTTTGTCTTCATTGTTATATCTTTCAAGTTTGTTGTTTCGCCTTACTGTGCTCTTCACGAACCATGCCTTCTCCAACATGGGTTAACCAATGTGCCAGTGGCTGCATTGGAAATATCACTTCACATTATCAAACCCATGCCTCATTAGCTTAGGAGTAGGTGTAGTGTTTTCTTTTGTCTTGTTTGCTTGCATGCATGTTTGCTTCCTTGCTTTGTTGTTTGTTTTCTTGCCTACTTTCTTTTCTTACATTCTTTACTTTCAAGTTTTCTTATGTTCTTGGTTTTGTTTTGATACATTTACTTGTTCACACACGTAGGTTAGTTTCGCATGAAACTGTATATGACTCTTGGAACAAGCAGGGTAAAGTACAAGAGGACTTGTAAAACTATCAATACTTTGTTATCTGTTGTCCTATCTCTTTATGTAGAACTTGTTGTCTTCATTGAATGATACACCAATGGAAAATATTTTAGTTCAAAGTGAACCATGGTGAAAACACAAAGCTTGCATGCTAACTAGTATCACCTACTCTAGTCAATTGTTTTTGGGTTAACCCTTGTCAACCCAGTCAAGTAGAGTAAGGTGAGGGGGAAAAACTTAACAAGTATGTTAGAGGTATATAAAAAATATGTCTCTAAAGGAAAAATCTCTTCTGCTCTCAATAAGTCGGGATCCCTCTTCCACCTCTGAAATAAAAAAGTGATATGCACATTTCTTGAAAAAACGAAAATGAAAATGTGAAATTTGTGAAAAATGAATAAGGAGAAAGAAGAGAAAGGCTTCCTACATAGAGAGGTGATGCAAGTAACTTTGTCAAGGTATTGACCAGGCTCGCTAGTAGCAGAGTGATGCTTTTGTTCCTGTGTGACTCCGTTGGGGTACTCTCTAGGCCTACTGGTAGCACTAGAGATGAAAATTAGACTCTGAATGGCATATTGCTTGTGCACCAATATACCCCTCATCTCCAATCAAAACAAATGTGTTGACTTGGCTTGGAATGTGTGCTGACCGATCAAGGGCATTGTAGGTGCTACATCTTTCAATCAAGTTAGTGTGGAAACCAAGATGATCTAAGAATCAAACAATACTTCCAGAGGAGTTAGACTTTCTTTTCACAAAACAAGGTCCATTCAGAGAGCTGGAGTTCTACCAGTGTGTCACCAAGTGTTGTAGTGGCTACAACCACCCTCCAAAATTTTTCCTTAGATTCGTTTTGGAGCCTCCCTACCAACATCCTTAACAGCATGTCTTGCACTACCCAAGTACAAATGCTTCATCTAAGTTTCAGTGGCTTATTAGTCTGTACTTTTCAACTTGGTTGCCTCCCACCTATAGGCTGACACTTCATAACTTGGTCAGTTTCTGGTCATCAGGTTCACTTGGAAAATTGCACAATTCTGGAGGGGAAGTAGCCTTCCCTATGGAAATTGCGTAATCCATTTGGGATTCCAACTACTCTCCTGAAATGCGCAGAACAACTAGGAAACCTTCCATCTAGACACTGCGTAATGTAGCCCAACACAGGGCTTCCTCTCAAAAATTTTCGTAATTCTATCTGACTGCCAGGGCTTTAGTCCAGAAATTGCGTAATGCATGAGGTCAACCAGACTTGCTCAACCTAGAAACTATGCAAATGTCATTCCCAAGCTTGTAGGTTATTGCATGTGCTCCTAGGTTGACCAACTCCCTCCAGGACTGAGCAATATTGATTTGCATGCATGGGATGCTTTTCCTGAAAAAGCAAAAAAAAGAGCAAAAAACATCCCTTGATTTTAGGGATCCATTTTAGCAGTTGGAGGTTACAAGAAAAAGTCATTTTAGAAACTTCCCGCCAAGTGTTTCTTTTTCCTACATTTGTGGAATGCGCGTCATAAGCCTCAATCTTATCAAAAATTATTTATTTGACACTTCAGAGCTCATTCCTCACATTGATCTTGGAGCTCTAACATCCCACATTACATCTAGGAGCATTTAGCACACTTAGCTCAGCTTTTTCCAGGTAAGTCCACTTTTCATGTCTCTTGCATCTTTTTTGTCTCTTTTTGTATTTTAGCATGTGTGAGTGTTGTTTTCTTGGTTTTGTTGAACACTTGTTGTTGTTTTAATGCATGTTAGCTTGTAGAAACATTGTTTCAAGTTTTTTAGTGCATCTCACTGTTATCACAGGCATGACATTATTTCTGCACTAACAGTCATCATTGCGACGACTTGCTTCACACACATGATTGTTTTCCTATGTTTTGAATCTTGCACTCACTATTTGCATGCATGATCATTCACTCTTGTTTTCACTTAGCCTTTCCATGCATTCATACTTTTCATGTGTTCAGTTGCCCATTAGTGGGTCTGGGCTGCCTTGGCCCAGACCTTGCCTTGCCCGACTGGAAATGCGCATTTCTGAGAGTGAAGTCTCTACCTTCCTCCCAGAAATTACACAAAGTTAGCCCAACACTGACCTCTAGGTTTTCTCTGCGCAATTCTGAGAGGCAGTGCCTTGATGGCCTCTGAAATTGCGTAAATGTTGTTGTTGGTTTATAGTCACTGCTTACTAAAATTGCACAGTTTCAGTCCTCAGCAGGCCAGGATGGAATGTGCATTGCGCAGTTTCAGTAGTCAGTCATCCCACTGATAGTACGGACTGTGATTTACGTAATTTTTGTAGTCAGTCTCCCAGCCTTCCGGTGAAAATTGCTCAATCTTCCCAGTCAGTCACCTGGGTATGTTGCATGATAGTCCTCAAATTGTTTTGGTTTTCAACTAACAGATTGCTTGCCAGGAGTGTTGCTCTATCTCCAAGTGTCACAGGTGTTCATCTATCTCTCAGGAGTACATGTACAATGGCCTCCAAGAGAGTAGGGTCAAAGGACACCGATGAGAGCGCAACTAGAGATGTAGTTGAGCAAGTGTTTATGAGCTGACCTATCTATGAAGACACCAAATTTCTTAAAGAAAAGGATATCAAGATGAAATGGCAGGACATCAATGACACCTTTCAAGCACATTTGAGGAAAATATGGAATACTGCAGTGTCTATGTCAAAATTCACAAGTTTGGCTTGTACTGGTTTGCATGTAGGTATCTTGTGTTTCCATGCGCGCACATGATCCACTGGATTGTCTCACATATTGATCCAGAGACAATGGTGTTGAGAAGTGTTAGTGGAACAAAACTTGCTACCTTTAGGGTGAAGGAATTTCAGGAGATGTATCCCTTGCCACAGCCAGTGATCACGATGGATACACCCTTCACTAAATCCAGCAGTAGTGCAAACTCAAGAGATATCTTGACAAGCTAGGTGAAATAGCCAACCAAGTTTAGGACAACACCCAGCTAGGTTTACAACACAAAGATACTGTCTAAGGAATATCAACTCTTGTTCATCTTTGTATGCCACTTATATGGCCAAGAGAGCATAAAAACCTTCCCACAGAGTTGGGTGATAATGTTGGATCAACTTGCTAGCGAAGGAAGACCTTGCAACTCATTTGACATGTTGGTGCTCAAGTTGAAGGAATAGGTAATAGAAGCCTGGCATCTGCCTAAGGGTCAGCAAGCGAAGATATACATGTCCTCTTACATACTGGATGCATTCTATGCCCGTCTGTAGTTCCCAGGCTTGGGTTGGGCATGGACACCTTCAGAAACCTATGTGCACACTTATTGCAGGTTTTTCTCTGAATTCAAACTCCGTGGAGTTATCATACAATTATCAAACCACTTTGTCACCCTAATGTACATGATGATATTTGAGCAGGATCCACTTTCCATGTCGCATGCAGCAATGGAGGCATTGATCGATATAGCAGATTGGTATGCCTCACCCCTTAACACCTTCATACAGGTGTATAGTGCAGAGAAGGCTTCGCATGTTTTACTGAAGTTTTCCATGGACAAGCTCGTCATGCAAGAGTGTCATATCACATATCGACAGGGTTGTTAATAAGACTACACAAGAAGAATAAATCACCTTGGCCTGATCTTCCTTTGCGGATCGTGTTGTATGAGATCCGAAATCTCAAGCATGCTAAGGCCGAGACAAAGGAATTCAGAAGATTCACCTTCAACACCAGAAGTTTCAATCCGTATGAACCACATTCCTTTGTGAAGTACCATTGTGCAAGAGTGCAACATCCTTGGATCCACGGGGTGTGTCATTGGCCTGAGAAAGAACCATGGAGATACTGTTATCACTTGGTGGGCTGGTTGCAGGTGTTAAGGATAATCATTCAAAACTACAAGCGATTTTTTCAAGTTTGGGTGGAACTTCTTCTTGGGTTTTCTTTGGAGTATCAGTCATCAACCTCCAAATTTAGCTATTTTGCTAAAATAGCAGAATTGTTTAATTTACCCAATATATGGAAAAACTTTAATTTTTCCACGAAACCAAAAGGAATTAAAACCCCAATTCATAACCTTATCGTGTCCACCACTACAGAAACCTTTAGCGCATTAAATCTCTACCATCGATCTCATTCCTCAATCTGATAGTTATCGCATCACCTGCTTGCCAAGTAGCTTGGCCAATCTCCAATGTTGACCAATCCCACTTGATCCAATGACTATCGTGTAATCTCGTTTGGATTCTTGCACGATGCATAACAAGTCGAGAGCACGCGAGAAAAGCGGTTTTCCCATGCTACATGTCAACCATTAAGGGTAATCACGTGAATTTGAAAAATACCACTTACCGCTTTGAGACCATGCGAGATACTTCTTACGCCTACGAAGAACACTCTTCTATTCTGATTAACGTCCGCGCTTATTGGCACACAATGACCATTAGATATGTTGGATCTGTCTGACCGGACGATTCAGATCTTTTCCTGGGTTTCTCGTCAATTTATCAGGTTTCCTCGCCAGACTTAGCACCTCCACAAAGTTTAGTCTGTCTCTAAATTATTTAAATACACAGTGAGTGAAGATTTAGATGTGACAACACAAGATTATACGAAACTTAGATATATTTCGAAGGAAATAAAACCTCCGAGATTTGACCATTCATGCATAGTATTCACAGAGATACAGAGAAATTCCAAATTTTACATTCCAATCCTCCTCAACCAAAATCCAGCCAAAATTTGTCAAAAATCCCATTCTACTAATTCAAAACTTTCATAAATACCTGCTCATACAACAATTAGATCTTAAATCAATGGATTGAATCTGCCTAATCCTAGATAATATCTAATCTGCATGATATTATCCTCAAGAATCTCAACTAAACCTAAATACTTGAATTAATTACAAGATAATTCAAATCCCTGAATTCTAGCTCAAATCCTATCTAGAAAGATTTGTAAAGTGATAGCTAAAGGATCCCACTCCTTTGCTTGTAAACTTTTATTGTATTTTTGGAAGAAAATTCAAAGTCTTTTATCTTCAAGCCTCATGCTCCTGCATCAGACTCCCGAGGACAAAATTCTTCATGGGATCCTATCCATGAGCTCTTCTATAGAATTGTCCAACTTTTGTAGCATGGCATCTGTCATCCAGGGAGCATTAGAAAATTGGTTGATATTTCCACTTGATCAAATACTAAAAATACTCCTTTCCTCTTGTCTTTTTAAACAATCTCTTGCCTAAAATCTTTTTTGGCTGCAAGGCCTTTTCTATAGGTAATTGTTTTTCCCAATCAACCTCTTGTTCTTCTTTATCTTCTGCTGTATCATCTTCATTTCTATTCTCATACCTGTACAAATTAGCAACATTGCAAATTGGAGATAGTCCAATGTCAGGGGGTAATTCAATTTCATATGTATTTGCAGAAAATTTCCTCAAGACTCTGCATGGTCCAATTTTCTTAAATTTTAAGTTGTTATACTCCCTTTTTGGAAATCTTTCCTTCCTTAGGTGTGCTAAAACCAAATCTCCAACCTCAAAATTAACTTCTCTCTTCTTCAAGTCTACTCTGCTCTTGTACTTTATGTTGCTATCATGTAACTATTGTTTTACCTGTTCATGTATTGCTTGAATTTCTGAAGCAAAATATTCTCCTTTAGCACTTCTCTTTTCAGATTTTCCAAAGTCTCTTAATTCAAACACTCCTCTTGGGTGCATTCCATAAACTATATGGAATGGACTCTATCCTGTACTCTTGTTAGGAGAATCATTATAAAAATATTCAGCCTATCCCAAAATTTGATCCCACTGTTTTGGATGTTCACCCGCAAGACTTCTCAGAAGATTACCCCAGCTTTTGTTTACAACTTCAGTGTCTCCATCAGTCTGAGGATGATAAGCTGAACTGAAACTTAGTTTAGTACCAAGTTTCTTCCACAAGGTCCTTCAGAAATGACCAACAAATATGGTGTCTATGTTTGAAACAATTCCCTTAGGTAACCCATGAAATCTTACAATCTCCTTAAAAAACAGATTAGCAACGTGAGTAGCATCATTGGTTTTATAACATGGAATAAAATGTGCCATTTTAGAAAATTTGTTAACCACAACATAGATTGAATCATTTCCTCTTTGAGTTTTTGGTAAACCCAAAATAAAATCCATACTTACCATATCCCAAGGTTTATCTGGAATAGATAATGGAACATACAAACCTGTGTTTTGGCTCCTTCCCTTTGCATACTGGCAGACTTTACAATTTTTTACATACTTCTCCACTTCATATCTCATCTTCGGCAAGAAATAAAATTGATTCAACTGTTCATAAGTCTTGTCTACACCAAAATGTCCTCCAAGTCCACCACTATGTTTCTCCTTGATTAAATTTTCCCTCATACAACAATTTGGTATGCACATCTGATTTATTTTAAACAACAATCCTTCCTGCAAGAAAAAATCCAGCCACTTACTTCTTTCTAACAAAATAGGATTTTTATAGGCTTCAAATGCCTCTTTAAAATATAAATCTTTCTCATATAATTCTTTAAGAAAATTAAAACCCAACACTTGAATTTGACTTTCCTGAACTAGGATAATTTTTCTGCTTAAGGCATATTCAACTTTGTTTGATTGGCCATTTATATGTTTTAATACAAAACTAAAACTTTGAAGATATTCTACCCATTTTGCATGTTTTTGACTAAGCTTTGGCTATTGCGTAATGTACTGTAATGCATGACTGTCCGAATAAAGTATAAACTCTTTAGACATCAAGTAATGTCGCCACTTTTTCAATGATTGTACAACTACATAAAATTCCTTATCATAAGAAGAACATTTCTTCTTCGATTCATTCAGTTTTTCACTGAAATAAGCTAGAGGTCTATCCTCCTGACTTAAAATAGCACCAATAGCTTCTCCACTAGTATCACATTTCACTTGAAAAGATTTATTAAAATTAGGAAAAATTAAAATAGGTTTTTCAGTGATCTTTCTTTTCAATAGCTAGAAGTTCTATTCTACGTCAATAGTCCATTAAATGGTTGTTTATCCTTCTTTATAGTGTCAATAATAGAAGCATTGCTCTTACTAAAATTCCTTATGAATTTTCTATAAAAGCTAGCAAGACCATGAAAACTTCTTACCTCAAAAACACTTTTTGGTGAAGGCCACTCTATGATTGCCTTTATCTTCTCTGGATCCATCTTTAATCCATCAGCAGAAACAACAAAGCCCAAATATACCAACTCTTCCTTCATGAATGAACATTTCTTTAAATTTAGCAATAATTTTTCTTGTTGTAGCTTCTGTAAGACATAACTCAGATGTCTCATATGTTCCTCTTTAGATCTGTTGTAAACTAATATGTCATCCAGCTATATTATTACAAATTTACCATTAAATTCTTTCAGCACTTCATTCATAAGCCTCATAAATGTACTAGGAGAATTTGATAACCCAAAAGGCATTACCATCCATTCATACAGTCCTTCATTTGTTTTAAAAGCAGTTTTCCATTCATCTCCTTCTCTAATCATTATTTGATGATACCCACTTTTTAAATCCAGATTTGTAAAATATCTTGCTCCACTTAAACAATCCATCAAATCTTCAATTCTAGGTAAAATAAATATGTACCTGATTGTTATTTTGTTGATTTCTCTTGAATCAATGCACATTCTCCAGCCTCCATCTTTCTTTGGACTCAACACTGTTGGCATTGCACAAGCACTTAAACTATTTCTAACCAATCCTTTATCTAACAATTGCTAAACCTGTTTTCTAATTTCTTCATTTTCTATGGGAGTCATCCTGTAAGTTTCTTTATTTGGCAGATTTTCCCCTGGTATCAAATCTATATGATGATTGATTTTTCTAATGGGTGGTAACTCATTATGCAAATCATCTACAATGATATCACAATAATTTTCCAGCATCTCTTGAATTTCAATTGGCAAATCAGAAATTTTAGTGGAAGTCATTATTACCTTGGGTTTGCAATCAATTCAAAATTTACCTCATTCTCTTCAATCTGCTGCAAGTATTCTTTTCCACTCAGCAATAGAGTCTTTGGATCATACTTCTTAATGCATCCTCTTCTTCCATAGGCAACAATGTATGATTAATACCATATTTACCAACTTTGTATGTGTTCTTTTTCCCATCATGCATAGCTACTCTGTCATACTACCAAGGTCTTTCCAGCAATATTTCACACACATCCATAGGCATCACATCACACAAAATTTTGTCTTTATATCTGCCCAACTTCAACTCCACTTCACATTGTTCATTCACTAACAAATGATGTCCTTTTTGAAGCCATGCCACCTTGTAAGGTGTTGGATGTTTCTTTGTCTTTAATTTCAACTTTTCCACCACTTCTGTAGAGACCAAATTATCGGTGCTGCCACTATCAATTAACATTTGACAACATTTTCCTTGAACCTTGCACACAGTCCTAAACAAAGTCTTTCTCTATGCTGGTTCAATGACTTCCTTTGTTGGCTCTAACAAAACTCTGTTAACTACCAAAGATTCCCCTTTCTCTGGTACATTTTCTTCTTCTGGCACCTTTGCTACTTCCTCTTCAGTCTGAGCAACAATTACATTTCTTTGATTTGTCCCTATGTTTTCTGGGCACTCATAGGCTCAGTGTCCTAGCTTGTTACATCTATAACATCTTATTTCTCTTCCTTTTCCTCTACCTCCTCTTCCTTTGAAAAACTCCTTCTACCACTTGCATCACCTTCTATGGGTGTATCCTGATTCGAGCTGCTGCTAGCTCCATCTCTAGGTGTTGTAGATCTTCCTCTACCACCTTGACTTCCTCTTCTTTTGAAAGTACCTCTACTTCTGGCATATTGCTTCCTCATGAGTTTTTCTTCAACCTTCAATACCATCTGATAAGCCTCTTCTACTTTTTTAGGAGACAACACACTTATCTCATCTTGGATCTCCATTCTGAGACCATTTATATATCTTGCAACCTTCTTGTCTGTATCTTGAATTTGTCCAGCTCTTATGCTCACTTTGTAAAATTCCTTTATGTATTCTTTCACTATCAAAGTCCTTTGTCAAAGATTTTGCATCTATCTAAATAATGACTGTTAATAATCACTTGGAAAAAACTTACCTCTCAACTTTACCACCATCCTGTTCCACTTTTTAATTGGCTGCTTACCAAGTCTCCTTCTTTTTTCTCGCACTCCATCCCACCAAAGTGCTGCATGTCCTTTCAATTTTGTAACAGTGAATTTCACTGTCTTTCCTTCTTCCATTTCTTCATAATCAAAGAATTTATCCAGTCATTAATCCAGTCTATCAACTCCTCAAGGTTTAAACCTCGTGTATAAACTGAACCCTCGAATCTAGGTTTAGATGTGGATCCCAACGCTGATTTAAAGAATCTCATCTTAAGAGTAACTTCTACAAGTTACTCTTCTTTTGCAGCTTCAGCTTCAGGTTCACTGACATCTCCAGCACCTGCATCTCTTTGATTTCCCATTTCCACTACTTCTAATCTAGCTTGCATCTATTGAATAGTTTCCAATACTTCGACATTTGCAACTAGACTTCCTCTTCTTCGACCACCACCATGTCTTCCTCCAACTCTGAAAGCCATGTTGGATTTCTTTCTCTGATCTTTGAGATCCTATTCAGTGTCAATAAGTTGATCTAATACCACTAATGGTGGGCTGGTTGTAGGTGTTAAGGATAATCTTTCAAAACTAGAAGTGATTTCTTCAAGTTCGGGTGGAACATATTCTCGGGTTTTCTTTGGACTATCAGTCATCAACCTCCAAATTTATTTATTCTGCTAAAATAACAGAACTCTTTAATTACCCGATATATGGGAAAACTTTAATTTTTCCATCGAACCAAAAGGAATTAAAACCCAGTTCATAACCTTATCGTGTTCGCCACTCCACAAACCTTTAGCGCATTAAATCTCCGTCGTCGATCTCATTCCTCAATCCGATGGTTGTCACGTCACCCGCTCGCCAAGTAGCTTGGCTGATCCCCACTGTCAATCAATCCCGCTTGATCCAACGGTTATCGCGTAATCTCATGTGGATTCTTGCACGATGCATAACAAGTCGAGAGCGCATGAGAAAAGTGGTTTTCCCGTGCTACATGTCAACCATTAAGGGTAATCACATGAATTTGCAAAATACCACTTATCGCTTTGAGACCACGTGAGATACTTCTTACACCTATGAAGACCGCTCTTCTATTCTAATTAACATCTGTGCTTGTTGGCATGCGATGACCATTAGATATATTGGATCTATCCAATCGGATGATTCAGATCTTTTCCTGGGTTTCTTGTGAATTTATCAGGTTTCCTCGCCAGACTTAGCACCTCCGCCAAGTTTAGTCTGTCTCTAAATTATTTAAATACATAGTGAATGAAGATTTAGATGTGACAACATAAGATTATACAAATCTCAACAAAACTCAGAAATATTTCGAAGGAAATAAAACCTCCGAGATTTGACCATTCATGCACAGTATTCACAGAGATATAGAGAAATTCCAAATTTTACATTCCAATCCTCCTCAACCAAAATCCAGCCAAAATCTGTCAAAAATCCCATCCTACTAATTCAAAATTTACATAAATGCCTGCTCTTACAACAATCAAATCCTAAATCAATGGATCAAATCTACCTAATCCTAGATAGTATCTAATCTACGTGATATTCTCCTCAAGAATCTCAACTAAACCTAAATACTTGAATTAATTACAAGATAATTCAAATCCCTGAATTCTAGCTCAAATCCTATCTAGAAAGATTTGTAAAGTGACAGCTAAAGGATCCCACTACTTTGCTTGTAAACTTTTTTTGTATTTTTGGAATAAAATTCGAAGTCTTTTGTCTTCAATCCTCATGCTCCTACATCATCACTTCTCAAGGCTCAATGAACCAATCAGCATAGTTGTAGAGTGGTTAGTAAAGTAGAAGGAAACATCATCTCAGAGAGCAGCATCATTAGCAACAGAAGAGAGTAGAATACCTGTGCATGACAAAGGCAAGATAATGGTTGTTAACAATGTAGAGGTAGAGAAAAGCTAAAAGTTCAAAGAAGATCCACTTGTGTTGAAAGAAACATTGGAGATTGAGGCTAAGAGATGACAATGTGACTGGAGAATCATGCAAAGTCAAAGAGAGAAGCAGAGGATGGATGAAACAGAAAAGGAGTTGCACGAGTTGAAGCAACAACTCAGAGAAGAAAAAGAGGTGTACAAAAGACAGAAGGAAGCTCAATAGGAATAGGTACAATAGGAGGTGCGACATGCACAGATTGATGAAATTGCATGCATACAGGTTATAGACTCATCCGAGCAGCTGACACAAAACAAACAGGGTGAGCAGTCATAGGAGCATGACCTTTCTCAAGAGATTGAATAGATGCTAGAGAAGATGGACACGGACATGGTTCAACAAGAGTCAAATCAAGATATTGACCTCATCCCTCAGAACTAAGAGGTCACCCCACCAGCTTCACCAGATCCGGAAGAAGAGAATGTCCCAAGCAATCAAGGAGACACAAAAATCCTTGAAGACAATCCAGAAGTGAATATGCACAAAATATCTTTCGACGAGTCACAACACAGAGTTGTGAAGTTGCACAGAGTGCCTACTCTAGATGTCCACGCATCTCTTGCATATTTTGAAGAATGAGTGATCATGTCTAATGTGCACAAGCATCCAGCTGCATTGGCCGATGCTACCAAAGCATATGTCAAAGCAACCAGCTCGAGTGTTAGATTATTGATAACTGAGAACAAGTGCATGGCTAAGGTACTACAAGCAGCCAAGCAGGGAGGAGAAAAGGTTACAATATCTACTAGAACAGAGTTGAGGAGAGCGATACTAGATGAAGTATGTCTCTTGAGACAGTCATGTAGAAGTTGTACTCCTGATTCATCACAGTGCACAAGTCAGTTGTCCATCTCAACGGTTGGTATCACTGCTGTGCTAGGAAAGCACGCATCTTGTCAGATCTACACATTGTTGTCTATCACATGAAAACATGGACAATGAGGTACAAAGGAGCCCCATTTCACTTGCCTAGGATGATGAAGCCAAAGGCGGTAGAGTTGATGCCACACATCCGGAGTCAAATCTGGAACTATGAGGAACTCCCATAGTTCATCAATAGTTTGCAAGCTTCACATGCATGGGTGTTTAGGAGCACAGATGTCATTGTGCACAGGCATACGATCCCATACATTGGCACACTCACTGAGGAAAAGTCAAAGAACTAAGTCTGACTAGAGCTGGACATGTACTTTGATGAGTTGATGCACGTAGCCACCAACACAGACTTGGAGATCAACGCAAACACTATGCAACAGTATGTTGTTGGTCCGATTTCACTCAAGACTAATATGTGCATGTTATTAGATGAGTTGGATAGAGGTGCAAAATTAGTGTACCCGGATGCAACAAAGGGAAGAGTTCGCTTTCATAAGGATGTCACCATAGAGCACACAGACACCATAGAAGACTACCAAGCTTGTCATCAACTCACCACCATCGATCATCACGAGAATTTTGAAGAGTTAGTCTTCCCACAATTGTTCGATCTTAGTGATGTATTGTATGTCTTACTCAAGCCTATTTTTGTCTCACATGGGTACATGTGCAGATTTTAATGTAAACATATTGTAACAGTGAAAGGCCAAGTGTCAATAGTAGAATGTAACAATCATGTAGTAGTTGAAGAGTCATGAGAATATGTGAAGAGTCACAAAGGGGAATGTCAAGGGTCACCCCACTCTTTGTTATTTATAGAACCTCATAACTCATTGGACAGGCTTTTGGGAGCCAATCTTCCTAAAGGTGTAACTTATAGAAAGCTTGGAGTGTATTGTAACGAGCCTTGGCTTATCCATAGTGCAAAGCTAATACATCTCTTTAGAGGAGCAAGCGACAGTGATTGTAATGTTCTGCTATCGGGGCTAGTGGAAGTCTTGGTTGTATGTATGATTGGATCTTTCACTTTCTTAATATAATAGAGTCAACATGTTTCATGCATATCTTGTTATTGTAGTTCAGCTATCCTATTTACTTTAATGATGTATGTAGTTTTTATTTATGCATGTATATATGGACTATTCCGTATGTGTTTGTATGAATATTATCGAAGTGTGTTGCTAATATAACCCATCACTTTGGATCGTTGGCTATCCTTTTTTTCATCTTTGTGATGTCTTACTGCTTGTGTGTCCCCTTTCAAGCTACGTGTTATCAAAGTTTTCTATGTTGCACACTCACTCCCCCTTCCATGTGTTAGAGCCTTTCTTGCACCTTCTTTGACTTGCCGCAAGTTCACACCCTTGCTACCAACAAGGACATCTCACTCACCTCTACACACAACCGTGGTCAAGGCGATACCGTATTACACACTACTAGGACTCCTACACCAAATGGTCTGAGGTCTAGTTAGCACTTCTTACCGAGGAGATCCCCTGACATGTTGGTGGGTCCAAAACCGTAAACACTTGGACCACTTGATATTAATGTATACTTCCAAATATTCCAAGTTTTTAGAGAATTGTTTATGCATGAATGTGTCTTTGATGTCTTTCCATGTGACCTAAATAGACTTGTGTATAAAGCACTGTGTATATACAAATATGAGAATGCTAGGATTTGTGACTTCTACTTCTTCTTCAGTGCTTGCTTTTGAAGCTTCTTTGGAGGACACTTCACGTGTAACAGGAGGTATCATTCCAATAGATGATAAAAGCGTAACAATACTAGCAACTTGAACACTTGTATGTGGAAGCACACTCATGGCGAAAAAGATTATCTTTAAAAAATATTCTATATATTATAAATAGTAACTTAGCAAATCATATTCATAAAGACATAAAATCTAGTTGAAATTATCATTCTACCAATGACGGGACATAGCTACTTGTACATGTAATAAATATGCATAAAAATAAGGAGGTCGCACCATCAAAGCATGAAAGAAGTTCAAGGGTCATTAAGTAAGAGGGAGATATCATTAAGGGCATAGAGAACATTGATGAAGTATGAAATAAAATATTTCGGGCCTTCAAGGTGTGCTCGTGTAGTCAAGGAGGCTAAGAGGGCACAAGGGCGCACTCCGAAGAGACGAAGGGGTCAGACTTCGGGCCTTCAGGCCTTCAAGGTATGCTCATGTACTCAAGAGAAGAAGGAGGGAGTAAAGAAGCATACTGGAGAGACAAAGGGGAAAACACTCAAGCCTTTAGGGTGCACTCATGCACTCAAGGAGGGTGTAGTTCTTTGTGATGAAGGAGTGCGATCTTGAAAAAAACTTGTCATTCTGGGCACAATTTTATGAGATAGTCAGGCTTTGACTTCTAGAAGTGTGCTCTATCTTGAAATGGGTCAAGGAGAAGTTCAACAGCAAGATAGAATGTTAAAAATGTTGAGAGGAAAGATCTACAAGTTTTTATATATTCTTTCGCAATCATGACTACAATATGAAGAGTTAGAGAATATCAAGAGTCACCACCTGTAACAACAATTTGACACTTATAGAAACAAGAACATATTGAAATGCCAATAAATAAAATGAAAGGAAGTGAAAAACGAGTAAGGAAAGAAAGATCGACAACAAAAACATCAAAGGAAACCAATAGAATTGACATGCAAAACTTACTTGGAATGAATATCGACGAAGAGCTTCTTGATCCAAAGGTGTGCGCCCAACCCAAATAAGAATGATTATCTAGGTTGATTATAAAGCATCACATGAAAATCCATTCCATGCATGTTCGCCACTTGTCGATGAGTAAATGAGTTAGTCAAGTGAAGTGAAGTGGACTCCTATTTTCTAGGAGTGTGCCCACATGCAACAAGAAAGTGCATGCATGAGTTTTGAAATGGTGCATGTCTTCGTGTCAATGGAGCACACTCAAGTGAGGGCGCACTGGCTGAGCATGAAGGAGTGTGCTCAAAGGAGGGCGCAGTTGTTAAGCCTAAAGGAGTGCGTTCAACAAGAGAGCAATTGATCATGATCTTGAAGTGCGATTTTGCTTTAAAAGTGTTTTTTCTTGCTTTCGTTTGATTTTTTTTTGTGTGTGCATGATGAATAAGGCTAGTTACTAAGTCAAGAAAGTTATGACTTCACCTATATTTAGACAAGATGACACAAGCACTTCTAAGCATAAGGTGACAACACTTCGAACTCATTGACTTAGGAGGATGCGACACTTAGAGAAAACATAAGAATAGAAAATAAAACAACATGACAACACTACGTAGCTTGGAACAACAACTCACATACGCTCCAAAATTGAGTTAGGAAAAAAACTTAGAGGATCATTGTCACAATGATAATAGTATGCAAACCCATCTAGGGTCCATGAGTTATAGTAGATAGGTCTGCTTTGGTTCCCCTCAAAACTACATCAACAATAATCCCCTGGTAGTATTTGATGGAAATGGAGGTTGAGTGGGTCTCATTCCACTCCCTTTACCTTGTATTTATAGCTTGGGATAATAATATATTTTAATATTATTCTTAAAGTTACTTTAGGAATACTATAACAATAATAATTATTTGGCCCTAACAACCATATTAGGCAAATTTTGAGGTCTAAAATGAGCCTCCTATGAAAAATGTACAATGAAAATAAACTTTATAAGAAAAAATAGGTTTCAAGATAATGATGTTCATCATTGGGGATGATTCACCATTTTTGGAGTAAAAAGTAGAAAGATTAAAAAATAATAGAATAATAAAACTACTTTTTCAACTCATATTTTCAACTTATCTCCCTTAGGTTCTACTCAAATTTCAAGTGGGAGTACTTGTTGGATGAAAAATTTAATTCCTGATCCAAGGAGCACCCATGTTGCATACTTTCGATGTACCTTTCTACACGAAAATCAGAAATACATGAAAAAACGTGATTGCAATAACGTTTTTCATGTATTTCTCATTTTTCGTGTAGTAGGGTCAATCAAAAGTATGCAACATGGGTACTTCTTGGATAAGGAATCAAATTTTTCATCCAATGCGTTTTTCCACTCGAAATTTGAGTAAACCCTTAAGGAGATAAGTTGAAAATACGAGTTGAAAAAATAGTTTTTTATTTTTTCCCTCTAAAATTTGATGATGTAACCTAATCTTATTTTAGTATTTCCACTGTTATTTTATAATTTCCTTCGGAGGCCCATTTTAGACCTCAAAATTCCCCTAATAAACTTGGTTCCACTGCCTCACCTTTTCCTTTTTGTGGAGACTTATCCCCCCGTACTCTTTTCATCCCTTAGTTTGAAGTCGTGGTTCACTTTATTATTATAAATATGTTTACTTAACTACTAGACTCATTGGAAATTTAACACACTAAATCTCTAGCTTAACCACATAAGCACCCCAACCTCGAAACAAATTAGTAAATAGGCTCACCATGCTAACACATGTATACTCACATAGGCATGCAAGGGCAAATAGAACATGGCTCACCAACCAAATTAACATATAATGGTTCACCAACCTAAATATTGTATATAAATTTACAAGACCATTTAGGGGGTAAATCCAAGGGTATTACATCTTCAACTATTGATTCATATAGGATACATATTGATACCCATTTGTGTGTGTAGATGTATGGTTGAGTGGATGAGGACTAGTAGTAGGAGTGGTAGCAATACATTCTACATGGCTAGAGGTAGTAGGGAAATGATAGGGTTTCCATGATGATGATGTAGGGATAACATCACAAAGGTATTAGGCACATCTAAATCTATATTCCAAGTGGTGATAGACTATAAGACTCCATGCATAGGTAAACTATGACAGAGATTAGACATAGTTTTGTTAGGCATCTTAGAGGCAAGTTAGATAGACTTAAGAGAGGAGGTCGTTGATTCCTATGCAAGTATATCAATTGGGTAGTGACCAATTTTGAGATGGGTTTAATTAATAAGAGCTAGAGTGAGGATTTATAGTGGAGCCTCAATTGAAATATGTATGAATGTAATGGATTAAAAATTCCTTAACAAAAATCTCACTTGTAAATTGTTTCTACACTTACATGAATCATGAACATGGTAAACATTATTCAATGACACCATTAAGAGATAGGAATCAATATAAATGTGGACTAAATTTGAGCTTCATTGGAAAGCAATATAATTATAATGGCATACTTTGCATGGTTAAATTTGGTGGCTATCCTTAGGCATACACCACTTGACTGGAGTAGTATCTATGAAGTTGAGTAAATGACCCAAGGCATGGAGGTGATATTTTGAGTCCATTGATTAGTATCATTGGAAAAATTGATGCAATATGTTGATATACAAATTGTTTGACATATTAAGAAAGCACACCTTATAGGAGAGACAATAATGAAGGCCCTCTAAAATACAAGACTAAAAAATGCTACTTAATTACAAATTGTAATGTAAATGTGATGGGTTGTTGAGTGAGTGGCTTCTTAAGGTTGGAATCCCTTCAATTACAACCTAACAATAAGGTCTTTGAAGATTTGTCCCTTAAGGAAAGCAGGGATGTATTTACCATGATTCAAGTAATGCTTGAAGATGAAAGGGGCTCTCTAGAGAGCCTTGCACTTACCCAAACATGATGTGTTGTTGGTGATATCATATGCAAGGACTAGGTCATCCTCATTGAAGGAATAATGATGTACTTTATAGTAATACTTGGACTTGAATCATATCCTTTTAGATATTGTTCTATAATGAATATTGTTGATGTTCATTACTACTCTCCAAAGCCATGATGCCCTACTCTAGTGGAGTCTTATCTAGGAGGAATTCAAATGTTATTCAAAGGCTTCGAATTTCACATTCATGTATAAATAATTACACTCAATGGAGGAGATGGAAAGGGGTAAATTATATGGTTTTTTTTAACTTATTCCTATGGGACCAAAGTGATAAGAACACCATGTGATATCAATTAAACTTGAATTTTCTAACAATACATTATAGCATGTTCTAAGGATGTTGATAGCCTCGTTGGCCATTAGAATGTAGATAGTAAAGGGGTGCAAACTCATTGGTGAATTGGAGTAATGAGGATAACTCTTGCAAAATCTCATTCTCAGAATGCTCATTGTGCTCTAAGACTAAATGTTTTTAGATGACAAAGAAAGTGATGATGCGGTAAAAGAAAAAGTCAGCAATTATATCTATTCTATAATTATATGTTGAAACCACTTCAACTCACTTGGTAAGATAGTTGGTAGCCACAATGATGTACTATTATCACCCACTAGATGGAGGATTGTATGTCATAAAGCCAATCCCCCATTGGTATGAGGGATTGATAATGATGATATGATGTAGTAGAGTTGGTGGATCTCTACTCTTGTGAGTGAATATCTAGAAATTGGCATATTTCTTGATTGCATTAGCATAGTTATAGAAGAGGATAGGCTAAAAGTAGATAAGATGGATTATTTTATAGGTGGCTATCATTCCTAATAAATGGTTGCTACAAAAATTAGTATGAAAATCATTAAAGGCTTGTTCATCTTCCTTAAGGGTGAGGCATTGATGAAATGTGGTATCCGCTCCCCACTTATAGACGATATCTCTAATGAGGTGATATCGAGGAGATTAATAGAATATGCGCCATTAATTTTATTATGTTAGGTGTGAGTGAAATTTCTAGGAGTGAAGGTTAGTCAAGATTTTACAACACCATTGGTCATTTGACAAATTTAGGAAGAGGTGATCATCGAGGATGTTATCATTTGGTCGTAGGTCTTTAGTGTCAAATGAGAGGTCTATGATAAATATATTGAGCTTGAGTGTCTTCTTGCTCTTAGGGGTATGAAATAAATATTGAATCTTAATGAATTATAATCCAATGAGTGAAATTTCCATTGATAATTCATTAATTAAGTAGGAATTACATGGGATTAGAATTTGCAATGACTTTAGTGGTTTAGAGAAAAATGTAATAGTGTGGCTTCTAGACTACATGAATGGTGGCTATGTGGAATCATGATTGTAGTTCAGAAGATGTATGAATATGTTCTTTCTCACATAATAGATGACAAGCTTATAACTATCTTCCCCTTACTAGACCAAGATTCCAATGATAACAAATATATGGTGGACAAGTAAAGGATATAATCTGTATTAAAGTAGGGTTTATTAATAGGGCATTTGAAAGCGCAAGGTTCGAAGTGATGGAATTTTATTGTGCCTAGTCATCACCTTGAAATGGGATGTCCTAGTGTAGCGATCTTAACAAGTTCTGAGGCATAATCACGAATAGAGCATCCTAAGAATCTGGATTTTATTTATAGACTTTGTAGTTGGTGTAAGGTCTTTGTTGGATAAATTTATTTGGTGTAAGGTCTTAGTTGGATAAATTGATCTATGGCTTGGAATTCTAGAGGATCAACAATGATTCACCTTTTTGAAATGATTGGACCTACTAATTTTCTAGTAGTGACATAAAAAGGGTGTGAGAATTTGTTGTTGGACACCATTGAGAATTTATGAGTGCACGTGATATGAAATATTTATTGGGCATTGAACAACAAAGTGGGGATTTCTCCTATGCCATTTGCAATTGTTATACATAGAGCCATTATGAGTATGTGTTGCCACATCCCGTAGTCATGTGACATGATTGGGGCGACATAAGCCTACCCCCTGCCTTTTCTCATTTCTAATACATGATTCAAAGTTATTTCAAAGTACTTATTCCCTTTTTCCCTTTCTAAATAAATTGACTAATTAAAAAAAATGTCATATAAACAAGTGTCATAAGAAATGCACTATGGTTTTTATTTGGGCATGTGGTATTGAGGAGTCATGATATTGTAACAAAGCCTATATATAGGTTAAGAGTCTCCATGATAAAGTGGGAGCGATAGTGGTTAAGAGTCTTGCTACATGTCTTTTTAAATGTATAATATTTAACTCATATATTGATTTATTTAATAATTAATAGTATTGTTTTTTGTAATCTTGGTGGGACTACATCTTCATCATGTCCAATAGATCACCCTCATCGGTGACTTCACATCAATTAGTGCCTTAACATAGCACCTCAATTAATGCAAGCACTGTCTATCTAAGACCCCACAGACATAATTAATAATAATTTAAAATAATATACTGATTGAATTCATTTTTATGATTTTAAATTTTTAATAATGTAAAATACATGATGTGATTAATAATATTAATAATAATAATTTAAAATAAAATAATAATTTAATTAATTTTTGGTAATTTTTAAAATTTTGGTAATGTTAAATGTACGATAAAATAAATATTTTAAGGTTTAATATGAATTAATATTTATGTCATTTAATTCCTTTAATTCATTTAATTACACTTTTTTGCACAATATAACTAAACATTTTATAATTTTTATATTAACCCATAGTAAAATTTCCCAAAATTTATAAAAACTTCAATTTCCATTTTTAAAATATGCCCTCTATTACCCATCATGATAAAAAAAAATGCCAATGCATAAAGGATGTCAATATATACAAGTTAAGATCAGATATATCGTAAATCAAACAAACCATAACATAAATCGGAGCCTCCGCTCCATTATTAGTTTGTGCAGCAATATGCTGTAAATGAAGATTCTATATGGTGTTAAAGAGTTAATCAATTTTTAGACCGAAGTTTAAATTTTATTGAGTACAATGATTTGCTGTGGTGGCAGCTAGAGGGGCGGATTCTCCTTTCCAATGAATCTGTTCTTGCTAAAATTATAAGAACTTAGTATACTCTATTCGCAGATGGTTGGTTATGCTCTTGGTGTTATAGTGGCAGCTATGAGGTTTGATCCTAGGTCTCCCCTAGAATAGGCTTGACAGTTACAGATTCACCATGTGATATAAAAAAAAAAAGCCAATCACCCTGTGAAATTATTTTATCCCTAAATCTCTTTATGTGTTTTTCAAATTTTTCCCTGTGACGAGGTTCCAGATCAGCCCCACGTTTATTCCTTGCTGAGCGCCATTGGCGTTGAGGAAAACAAGTTCAGGCCTGCTGCTGACTATTGGACCTGCATAGACTGGCTCCCCCCACCCCAAATCAAATTCATAGAATGGCAATTTCCACCAAGCAGAGAGGTACATGGTTCCATCTAGTTCAGCAGGGATGCCAAGGTGGACCTCCAGCCAATCTATATATGATCGAACATAATCATCCGTGATGGAAGTTGTGGCCTTCTGAATCTCTGCAACGCAATAGAAGAGTGGCTTCTCTTTCACTTCCCGCACCGATGCAGTTGCAGAGGCCGTGAACACCCTGTTACCTACAAACCCTTTGGGCAGGGGTGGATTCACCTTAGAACGTATGTTCACTGCAAATAACACGGTGGACATCTGTGTGGGGTCCTGGAATACTGCCCTGGTTCTGGCCTGTCATATGTGGGCTGCAATGACATCGAAGTTAGAGCATTTGCTGATGGTATTGTCTTCCATTACCTTCTGTTTCAGGCGTTGCAGTATCTCCGTGGATAACGTGAATGTTCTATAGAACTGAATTTCTGGGAGCTTTTTGAGAGAATGGGCTTGTGGATCTGTTTGATGCAGTCATAGTGTCTTGGGGTTTTACTAATTCAAGATGTTGATGACTGTTCTGCAGAGGAATCCAAGGTTTCAAGGAGGTTCTGTCAAATTTGGGTTCGACGAAGAGGGCTTCTCCCCTCGCTATGGATGCAAGGTTCAGGAAAAACTCTGCAGCAGATTGGCCGTCCATGAGACTGTGACAGGCTGCAAGTCCAAGACAAAATCCTCCACACTTAAACCTAGTAACCTGCACATCCTGCTGTTAGTTCCTTTCCAACTTTACGGATGTAAATTTATCAAAATAATGCTTTGCAGAACAACATACCAAAACTCAAACTTCGATCAGATTTCAGAATTTTAATATATTTATTAAAAATTAGATAGAAGTTGAAGGTTTAATATTAATAGAATATTTGAATTTAAGTTTTTGTGATTTATATAATGAAAAGTAGAAAAAAATTCAGTAAAAAATTACATCACTAGAATTTTATCCAAGAGTTTTTAACCATTTAGTGTGGTTTATCTTCAGGATAAGAAGAAGAACCATTCAGTGTGGTTTATTTTCAGGATAAGATAAAGAACTAAACCTTGGCATTAAGTTAAATTTTTAGATTTGAACTAAATAAATAATATTTATTAATAATAATATTTTAATATAAAGAAATAATTGTTAAAATACAGTTTCACTAAAGACAATTAAGTTGAGGAAATTGAATTAAGGAAAATAATTAATCGAAATGAAATTTGAATGAAATGAATATCTAAAAAAAATATTTGGGTCAATCTGAAGTTTTCTTACTTTTCATTAATAGAACATTTTTTGAAGTATAAAGTTTGATATCTATTTCAGATGCCTTATCTATGTTTTGAATTAAATTGATTAATTAGAAAAAAAATCATATGAAATTGAACTTTTTTTTTTACCTAATAAGTCATTATGTTAGTCCGTTTAATTAGAAAAAAAGTCATATGAAATGAACTTTTTTTTACCTTATAAGTCATTATATTAGTCCATAATATTGTATCAAAACTTATTTATAGCTTACGAATCTCTATAATAAAAGAGAATCTGTTTAACCTATAACTTAATTATTTTTATAATAAATAATAATAATAATTTAAAATAAATATAAATAGTTAATTTTTTTTTTTACTCATATAAAAGATATATTGTAAACAAAATATTTTAATATTTATCATTTATTAAATATTTATATCAACTATTTGATTTATATAATTATATTTTCATATAATTTTGATATTCTGAATCTAAAACCTGAAAGAGTAAACCTCAAATATCTAACTCTATGGACTTATCAAATATCTAATTCCATACAAATTTGAACTCTAACCTTCATGTGTACATATATCAATATTAATATTGAAAATTTTATATATATTGTAGAGGATAAATCAAGTCTGTCCTATACTTGAATATGAATATGGAAAATTTTATATATATTGGAGAGAATAAATCTATTTTATGTAATTGAATATTTAAGAATTTAAGTAATGAGTTTAATTTAAATTGATATAAATTTTGAGAATATTTTGGAAATTGATTAATAGAAATAAATTCAATTATAATTGAATAGATAGAGATTTTGGCAATTAGTATGATTGGTAATGATACTTGAATTTAAATTAATTATAAGTTTTGAGAATATTTTGAAATTTGATTAACAAAAATAAACTTATTATTATTTATAAAATTTTATAATATTTTCAAAATGTTGTTTATAAAGTCCATGGGGTCATCTGTGAAGGCAGTCTTGATGTGAAGTTAGCAGTTCAATTCCCCAACCCTATCCGGTGATATATGGACATGATGATAATGTAGTCCCACCCAAACTTACAAAAAGAAATGTTTATAAAATTTCAAAATTGGGCTTGGAGTACAAATGTCTATAAAATTTCAAAATTGGGCTTGGAGTACGTGCTAAAACTACTTTTACTTGGCTAAGAGTGGATCTTCACAAGGAAACAGGTTAACAGCCCAAGACCTAGAAGCATTTGGCAAGAGTGGAAACCTGGTAACTTGTAGACCACAAGTGGCATGGTTTTCTTTTAGTGATGTGTCAACTTGCATTCACTAATGACAATCAATAATAATTGTCTTCGCTAATTTGAAAACTAAATTATACAAAAACTATATAATTACAATAAAGTAATTAAATATAACAGTATTACAATATTTCTCTCTGGAATCAACATCTCCAATCATTATAACCAAGCCCGGGAAAAAAGCCACACCCCACTTCACAAGGGCAGCATAAAAATCTAGAGCGTACAGTGTGTCACAGACTAGTTGATCAAATCTTTGGTTTATTGAACATAAGGAGTGGGTATTCAATAAACCTGATACAAATATGACTTCCTCATACCCCAAATATGTGGAAAGCATTTGGTTTCTCATTCGCTTGAAGGGGGTAATTACTTGTAAATATTTATCAAGTACAACCTAAAATATTAAGCCATAACACATGTGATCAATGATGAATGGCCTCCACTCACCTCAAAGGACTTGTACCTTTGGACACTATACTGATAGGGTATTTAGTCAAGTGCTAGTATACATACCTGCATGGTCATTAGAGGAGTATTACTTAGCTCCTTGAATTCATCAGTCTGTTATCACTCAGGCTGTTCCCCAAAACTTGTGAGAAAAGGGAATACGGTCGAGGTAACCACTAACCAATCTTTTAGATGTAGTTTCTAGCCAATCTGCACCCAGAGAGGGCTCTCTCTTTATAATTTAGCTTTGTTTGAAGTATTTTGGGCTAGTTATGATGTACAGGGTTTTGTTTTGAGTTTGTTGGATGGTGATCCTGAGCAGAACTAGGATGCAAGTATGAACAGTTTATTCCATTGGGCTAATGGAGTCTATGAGGGTGAACTGCTGAATATGATTTCTTTGACCAAAGGTGATACTACAGAGCAAGGTAATCAATCTTATGATCTGGAAATAGATGGAAAGAAAGCTAGTGGGTGAAGGGCAGTTAAGAATCTGTCATCATGTTGGCAGAGGGAAAATGCATGAGTATTATCAAGGAGCAGTGAAGAATTCCTTATTAATATTCAAAGTGAAAGAATTAGTGGAAACAGGAGCAGCTAAGAATTCCTATTTATGCTAACTCTGAAGAAAACATAAGTAATAATAGAGATTGAACACAGAGTGTATTTAAACAAATTCTAGGCTATTCTTTTTCTCCATTACTAAGATTATGAAACACATATGAATTTTGAAAACACAGAGAATATAAAACACAGGTTATAATAACTTATTGATCCATATAAAAACACAAGAATTCTGTAGCAGGACCCAGAACATCAAATTCACATTCAGACGGTGCAGCAACAGTGAACTTCAACAACCTTTGTATTAAAATATCCTCAAAGTTGCAGCACAGTCCAGAAGAGATATCACCAACCCCGAATACATCTCACGGGGAGGTATTTATACAAAAAGGAGTTACAAAATATCTTATGGAAAAAATATCCCGCAATAACTTCATTCATCTACTTTACAGGAGAAGTAAATGAGAGAAATGAATGCAGAAGTAAATGTTGGTGTGCTGGCTGGTCAGTTGGTCAGAGATATTTGACTTTTTGAATTGAGTAAGTCGGCTGGTAGGTATCCCTTGATTATGTGTTCCTGCGTTGCTGTCCCGGCTTGACTCCCTTTCTCTGTTGTGTTCACCTTTATGATATGTGCCACGTGTTTTGCCATCAGATTAAATGCAGATGATAAAGAAAAATCAGAACTACCTTGGTAAGACCTCTAACATGCTCTGCCACCATTGGTCTGTTGGCAACTGGTGTCTTTGTATTTTTATTGATGTTTCATCAGCTTCAGTATACCTGTAGAAGTTGGGCTAGACTTCAAAAAGATGATTTATTTCATGTTCGATATAGAACAGATTTTCCAACTTGTCATACAAACTCTCTCTAGAGGGAGGTCTTATGTTTTCTGAAGTGCTTGATGATGTTGTGATCTGATTGGCAACATATGTATTTACCCTGTGAGCATATTGTTCATGTGTCAACAGTCTTTGATTGCTGGTTAACAAACTGGGTAGACCCTTCTACTGTAAGACTGTAAAATTCTCTACAAAGGCATTTATTTCCATCTACATTTCTTGGCACTTTCTTTCTAGATTCTATATAAAATTCCTCATGGTTAGCACCTTTTTCACTGTCAAAATAGTGCCTGTTCTGTCCCTGATTTCTAGAGCTGCTAGTTGTTCCCCGATGTGAGTGTTCAAAAAATGAATTAGTCTATTGGCCTGCTCGGGCATGTTCCCTAATGATGCTCTGGCATTTTGAATCTCTAGTTGGGCCCTTTCTATCAATTCAATTTGCTCATGGATCATCTAAATTGATTGTCATTGATCAGTAATAGACTGGCCAATTTTGGTCCACAAAATTGTTTTAATTTCAGCCAGAGGTTTATGAAGGGTGAGATCTTTCTCCAAGGTTTTCACCTTATTCTCCAAGGCCTTTACCTCTCTCGTTTTCTCTGCCACTGTTATCTTAGATTTTTCATAGCTTACCTCTAGATTGGCCAACCTTTCTTTAGCCTCTTTAAGCTCTGACATTTGGACTTCTAACTCTTTTACTATTTTCATCATTTCTTCCATGCTCATGCTGGTATCTGGTCCTGTTGTTGCTGCTGCCGCTGAAGCATCTGTGGCTGATGTACCTGCTGTTGATGCTGGGATAGTGGGAGGAATTGCTACTGTGATTGTGGGGGCAGCAGTGGTAACTGTTGGAGCTGTTTCAGGTGGTTGGGAAGTCGACTCTCCCTGCTTGGCTTGCAATGCTTTCTCCAATTCTTGCTCTGTTTCAATTAGCCTTTGGTTCATCTTTATCAGAAAATCCATCATGTCTTCTTTTGCCCTTTCTTGTGCAAGTTCTATAGTTTGTGGGTGCATGGTGATAGGCAGCTTCAATTGCTTCCTAAGTGCAGCAATATCTTCTTCCTTTTTCTTTATCAGTGCTTTGATGCCCTTGGCATCCTTGCGATCATGTCCTAGCTCAATAATTATCTCTTCCAAGGTCTTTATTCTATTATCTTTAGCCAAGGAATATATCTTTTCCAAATCCAATTGGGCAGATGTATTGCTTAATGACTCCTTCAATTGGTGGGCTAGCATTACCTTGTCTGCCAATGTAGCATAGACCATTTCACCAGTTTTTTTGTGCAGCTCGATCTGGTCCATTGGGTGTATGTCTTTAGCAAGGACCTCTAGATTTGTTCTTATGTAGTCAGCAACTGTTTGTGGTTGCTGAACCTTAGGCTTAAAATGACGTAAGATCATTTTTTCCTCCTTAATGTCATATGCTGCCATTAGTCTTTGCAGTTTGGAGGGTGTCATTCTAAGAAATTGATCATAGAGCTGAAGTCTCAATGGCTCATTCTGGACCTTAATGTCCATGAATGTTCGTTTGATATCAGATTGTTGCTTACCTTACAGCCTTGAGGAGGAAACTTCCATACCATGCTGCCTCTCCACTTCTTGCCTGTGAGAGTTGGTGGATGTTTGTAGGCTGGTTGCCCTCTCCTCTCTTGGGCTTTCTGTAATTTCTTCAATAATTTCCTCTTCAGGTAGAGTATCTACTCTTTGCCTTTTGGTCTTTGGCTGCTTTGTTGATCCACTTGCAGGTGTGGTCTCTTCTTTGTCCCTTTTCTTGTTTCTTTTCTCATTGACGGGAGTCTGTAATGCTGGTACCTCTCGTGCCATTGTCTGTATGAAGGGGCTTTCCCTTGAACCTGTTCCTTTGATGTGGCAGGCTGATCTGCCATTGTGTGCTGCTCTGTGTCCACCACCTCTTTACCCTTTGATGTTCTAGCAGTCAGTGTAGTGTTTTCTTGGGTTGGTTGCTATGAAGTTCCAGCAGTTGATGTGCCTTCTCCTGTTTGCTGTGGCACTTTGAATGACACCTGCCCAAAAGAATCTA
The DNA here is from genome assembly GCA_000404065.3 of Pinus taeda. NCBI lineage: Eukaryota > Viridiplantae > Streptophyta > Pinopsida > Pinales > Pinaceae > Pinus > Pinus taeda. The sequence goes on from APFE031015192.1 coordinate 159,316, forward strand.
GGTCAAGAGTCTTTTCAAGATTTTTCATATTTTGTTCCATTTTCTCTTCCTCAGTGAGCTGTTCAATTAGTGTGCCTTCTACCCACTCATCTTGGTTGGCAAATTGTTCTATTTCAGGGATGCTGCAATGTTCATAGGCTGACAGCCTATATTTTATCTTTCTTGCATTGATAAAGCCATTTGGGTCATAGGGTACCCACCAAAAGCTCCTCTTTAATCTAAAATTTTCACCCAATATCTGGTCAGCCTATCTCCATCCTTCCTTTTTGTTCATGATGTAGGGGCCTAATTGGTCTCTCAATTTCAATTGAGCCTTTTTCTTGGTACTATGAAAATGAGTAAAATTTGAATTGATAAATTGCCTAAAATATTCCAAGGCAAATAGTCTGATTGGCACATATTTTGGCAGCTTGTAGGGGCACAGCTCACAATGATATATCCTGATCTCAGTGTGATTCTGGTATAAGTACCAGTCACTTATTTTGTAGCTTTTGGAGCACTGTAATATTTTCTGCATATCATAAGATAATCTAGGAGGAGGAGCCCTCATCAGCAGAGAAGAGGCTGGATAGACAAACATGTCAATAAACTCACAGTAAGAGTAAGGAGAGTTGTGGACTTCATGAAAGACTAAGGTCCAAAAAATCATAGACCTCTTTTCTCCGTTAGAGTCCAATTTTCTAATGGGAAATTGGAAACTGTTTGGCTGATAATAGAGGAGCAGATGATAGATGTAGGATGAGTACTTGAAGACTACCTCCCTATCTAGATTCAAGAGCTGGTCATGGATATTATTGGCAATGAATTTAGCATAGTTGTATTTGACAGCAGGGGGCTACCCTGGAGTGAATATGGATAATAAGACTAGTGTAGTTTCATCAATATATTCACTTGTCTTGAACCCCAGAATATAAGATATCATATCAGCAAGTAATTTACCCACTTCATTGAACCATGCATAGTGAAAAGGAGGTGGCTCTGTGGGCTGACAATTTGGTTTCATAAATACTTGGGCAATTCGAGATATCTCTGAGCTCGGGAGTTTGGGACCTTTATCAAGCAAGAATTTCATAGTAAGAGGAAACAAAAGCTGAGTTGGTTTGAAGTTTAGCATTTGATTTATGGAGTCAGGAGTTATATGAAAGAGGGTAGTTCTAGATGGAGTTTTGACTGCCCTTTGGGTTGGTTCATAGTTTTCACAGCAGAGGTAAATTATCTTCGGGAAAACATTGACAGAGGGGAGGTAGTACATGGGTAAATTTGATTCCCATATCCCATAGAAATCATTTTTGGTTAGGTAACTGTTCCTGATTTCACAGAATGCTTGGAGATGGTTTCTGTCACCAACTAAGTCTTGGATTTGATAATCTCTATCAGCTAATGGAAACCATTCCAATTCCTTGTGGGGTGCATTGAGAGGAGTAACATTTAGGGACACTGGAGTCTCCATTTTTAGATGATTTTGCGACTTTTCAACTTGGAGCTTGGGTCTTTACAGCAACAAGAAATGAAACACTGGGTCTAGGGCTTTTCTCAGAAAATTGTGGATTGAAGTTAACTTGAATTTGCCTCACTGGGTAAAATTTACAGTAAAAACGAAGTTTGCAGAGTTTCTTTTTGGTGAGAATGGAAAAAAACAGTTCAGGGCCCTTTCCTTTGGAAACGCCAACCAGAGTGAACTCGAGTTCAGCTCAGTGGGAGAAATTTGCAGCGGAAGACAGAGTTTGTAGGAATTTTGGTAAAAATTGGGCAACACAGTGATAATGGTTTTCTTGTTTTGTAGGTATTTTGATGATTAAAACTTAAAATTGGGCATTCTTTAGAGAATTTGCAGAAGAAACTAAAAAACACAGGGTTTGGGAGCAACTGTAGGTAAATACCTATTTTAATGGACTTCCTATGTCAAATGCAGGTGGCAAACTGAGCCGGACGACCAGTTTGCAGGTTTAATTTAGCTGGGTGGCAGATTGTGGAGTCAAACAGCTGCTTTGGTCGACAAATTGCATGCACAGGTCGCTAGTGCAAATAAAAAAAATGAACGAAAATGACTCTTTTATGCCTTTTTAACAAAAATTTTGACTTTGGTGGGCCTTGGCGCATTTCTGTCGGATGACGTTAGCATGACGTAATTTTGTCGTGTAGCGGGGTACAGAAGATGACGTGTCGGATGACATGGTGGGTGACAGGGAGGTGAGGTGGTGACATAAGCAGGTGACATGGCGCTGATGTGGGTGTGACGTCAACAGGGAGGCAGCAGGGTGGTAAGCGGTATTCCCCGCACCACCTTAGGGCCATGGTGGTTTTGGAGGGGGGGGCTCCGATCACGCTGGGAAGCTGACACGCATCTCTTGTATGGCAGAAATACCGCCCATCCCCTCGACGCTATTGTTCGACAGGTGGGGGGGTCTGATATCCATGTGGGTCATCGGATCTATAGACGATGATCGGATGACTGGCAGTGATTGAAGCTGGCGGGCAGCTATGGCGCAAGGACCCACCACATGAATCAACGTTTAATATGTTTGCGGGGTTAAAACTTTGGTTAGCGGGGTTTCTGGGGTATGGTTATTCATTTAACCAATGTTAAATGAAACCCGACATTTTATGCGCGGAGGGCTATTATGTGGTCCAAATGAACCAATAATTCCCGTGAACCATAGTATATGACTATATTAGGATGGGGGAGGGATATTTACAATTTTATGGTTAAATGTTCTAAAGAGAAGGGGGGGGGGACATTTACATAGGAATTATATAATAGAGTTAACATGTTAATATGGATTTATGAAGGAAGAGCGCTAAGTTGTAGAGTTAGGAACTTAGGCTTAGGGAAATGAGAGGGTTTTTAGTAGCAGAGTTGAATAGTTTACGCTTAGGAGAAAATCAATATTTTACACAAGAAATGTGGCTTCTTAGTTCATAGAGAAAACATCATTTTGCTGAAACTTTCACTTGAAATGGAGTGGTCTAGGGACTTTGAGAAAATCTCAATATCCTGGTGGGATGTTAGTAAGTGATTGTTGTGAGAGGAATGTAGGGAAGTTAGACATGAAAGATATGATTTGTCACCACAATTTTCCATGGCATTCATAATATCCATAAAAGATTAATTATATTTGGGTAAAGAAATCACTCATGCCACTGCTTCTGCAACATCAAAACTACTTACCCATCCTATTACACCTAACATTTTTTCTTCATTTTCCTTGGGTGCATAGCAAACCCTGATTCTCTTCTTTTCTTTTAGCTGCCCTCCTAACTAAGTCTACCCTTATCTCTTCTAAGGGCCCAGATTAAGCCGTTGGGCTCCTTTGCTTCTCTACCTATCTACTCATCTGCCAAGCTTGAACTGTTTGGACAGACCTTTATTCTCTATTCTAAAACAAGTAAATTGAAATATGAACCTGGCCAGGATTAAGCTGTTTGGCCATTCATGAACTATGATAAGAGTCAAGCAAATGTACATAGTGAAATTCTTCAAAATATGGAACCTTTGCAACATGGAAAGGATGAACATATTTGGCACTTCTCCAGTCAATCATGAAAAATGAAACCTATTGGTATAGGAACCTAACAGTGGCTCCACTTGGGGATGGCTTTTCCTGGTGAAACTTCAATAACAACAGGTCAGATAGCCTTATGTACAACTCCTGCTGCATTCTGAAATTTTCCTTTGCTATAGCCAAACTGTACACAGTACCATGTAGAATATGCCTATCTCCTAATGATCTTATTAAGCTATTTGCATTTCCCTTTTGGATACTTTTTGTTCTCATATTTACAGTTCCCAAGTGTCATTTTTTCAATTTCTGGTGGACTAAAAGGTGACACAAAAAGGTGGGGCAGTTCCTTGACTTTTCCTCAAAATTTGCTGCATATTCATTTCTATCTTATTGCTGTAATATATTGCAGAAAGTAAACACTCTTATGTACAAATTACAATGCTGATATTTTCAACAAACTGGATCAAAATAGTGCTTCAGCATTCAGCCATTTACTGGCCCATCATCTGCCTCTGTATTATCCAGGATTTTCAAAAAGTAGGTGTTGTTTCCTTGTGTTGCCTGAATAGTATAAGGTCCTTTCCACAGGAAATCAAATTTTCCATGTTTTCCCCTATCTTCTCTTCTGGAATCCCACTTCAAAACTTTTCCTCCAATGTAGAAATCCTCTGCTTTGGTCCTTTTATCAAAGATCTTTTTAAGTTTTTCTTGTAAAACCTGAGCTCTTTGATATACCTCCTCTCTAGTTTGCTATAAATGAATTGTTTGATTAATCCTTCTCTGAATATCATTAGGCTCTGCCTGTATTTCTTGTAGCAAATTTATCACTGGGATTCCCAAAGAAGAAGGGAATACTGCCTCCATACCATAAACCATCTCATAGGGACTTGTGCCAATGGATCTCTTAGTAGTCATTCTGTCTGCCCATAGTGCATTAACAAGCTTTTTATGCCAGTTTTTCTTATTCTCCTCCAAGACTTTCTTAATGATGTTGATCAGGCTTTTATTGGAGGATTCAATTAGACCATTACCTTGAGGGTAATACGATGTGGAATGACCTAATGTAATGTGGTATTTATGGCAAAAATTGATCATTTTCTTGGACTTAAAAGCAGCAGCATTGTCTGTTATAATCTTCTTAGGACAGCCAAACCTAGACAAAATGTTAGTCTCTAAAAATTGCATCATTACTGAGTCATTGGCTTGCCTACAAGGAATGGCTTCTATCCACTTGGTAAAGTAGTCTGTGGCAGTAAGGATCCATTTGTGTTGGCTAGAGGATGAAGGGTGGATTTCTCCAATGAAGTCTAAACCCCATTGTTGAAATGGTCTTTCAGTGGAAATGGGCTTGAGGGGTAGAGGGAGCAACTTTTTCTTGCCTTCAAAGAATTGGCATTTGTAGCAAGAAGTTACATATTTCTTTACATCAGCAAATAGGGTGGGCCAATAAAATCCAGCCCTTAGGATTTTATCAGCAGTTGATTTCTGTCAGGCCAGGAGTAACTCCAGAAAAATTGATTCATTTATTCCATTAGGTAGCTATTTGTTATATACATGAATGTGATCATTCAGTTCATCTTCTTGATGACTGTTCACATTCAAATTCTCCCAATCGCTGAGGATTAGGTGTCAACATTCCCCCCCTTAATCTGAAGGGATGTTGGTGAGTCCAAGCATCG
>APFE031015194.1:6652-17812 GCA_000404065.3 Pinus taeda
GCGTTGCAGGGTGAGTTAGGGGGTAAGGTATGGGGCATAGGGGAGGGGAGGGGAGAAACACTGCCATCTTTTCAATTCACGGATTCCTATGAAAGATGGGATTATAATATATCTGACCACCATCTTACTACGTTATGAATTCTTGCAAAAGATTGACATTAAGATGTATCCATCGTAATAAAAGATAGACAGGTCATCATCCAGGTAGACCACCATTGATCGATTACCATACAAAGCATTGTTGAGTCAGGGGGACACTTATGTAGACCATACAAAGCATTTTTGATCGATATCCAAGACATCCATGCAAACTATTGTTGACACAGTTGGACATCTATGCAAACAACTGTTGGCTCGAATGAGTCAATTTTTTTTGTGATATAGCCATTTCTACCTCATTAACCATAGCCTCCACATGATCAACCAGCTGCTCTGTTCATGCCTACTTTAAATTACATTAAGCACAGGTTGGTCAAACCTCTGCAGTTGAGGCAAGGTAGTGCAGCACATCTTAAGGAAGATGAAACATATTTCTTTGGGGGAGACCTATAAGACCCTGTCAAATTGTATCTAAGCCTAATATGGAAATGGCTCTTGCTCGTGTACAATTGCTGCCAATTATTATATTTAGTCTTTATAAAAGAAGAAGCAGCGCCCATTTCAATTTACCTATCAGCAAAGGCATGGTTATAGGTGGGAGCATAAAAGGCAGAGGCCTATTTTTTTCAGAAGAAAAAGCATCATGTTATATTAAGGAAATATATTAGATCATACAAAATTCAGTGGATCGTGTGCCTCACAGGCGCTTCATAGAACCTGTGCAAGTCATGGAAATCATAGAGAGTTAAGGAGATACATATATGCAAAATCTGAAAACACTATCGAGAGTGGAGCGGTGAATTGAGATCGTTCTGTAGAAGAGCTGAGAGCCGCCCATATGATTTATGTGTTGTTACTGATGTGGTCATAAAGAGAGAAAATGCAAGGCAGAATAGTGAGGAGGGGAGCTTTTATGGAATCAAAAATTCTTTGGTTGCACCAACGCCAAATGAACCACACAGTGATAATGAGGAGTGGGCGGCATTTTGCATGTTGAGATGTCCACCAGTTGAAGGCAGCCTGCACAGTGTCGAAAGCAACATGAGGAAAGCTGTATAGACGGGCAAGTTCATACCATATGTCCAGCGTGAGTCGGCAGCAAAAGAAGATGTGTAGATTTGTCTCTTCATCAGTTTCACAAATGTAGCATCTGCTGGGGCCGTGCCAGGATCGTTTTCTCAGATTGTCCCAGGTCAGGTTCTTGTTTTTGAAGAGGAGCCAGGAAAAATAAATCATCCTCGGCAAACACCCAGATTTCCAAAGTGATGAGGGGAAAATCGGTGCAGTTACAGGAGCCAACGTGGAGATAAGATCTGAATAGACATCTTTGACACTGATGATGGCAGAGGAGCTAGTAGAGAACCAGCGAAGGTGGTCAGAAGGACCGCAGTGAGCAATTCCAGATACCTGTAGAGACGAGAGGACCTGTGACCATACTGGGAATAAAGGAGGTGACAGGCCGAGTTGTTCTGCAGTCTTCAAAACGGGGGAGGATCCATTCCAATCTAGGATGACTTTGTCCCATGTAAAGAAACCCAGGTGATGTAAAGCGGCTATGATGTGATCAGGGAGGAAAAATCCTTGCTTGGTGGCAATCGGATCGATGCCAAAGAGGATCCGTGTTCCAGAATGAAACTGCCAATTTAGCTTGGAGAGAAAATAATGTTCGACTGATTTGAGACTGCGCCATATTGTAGAGCCTCCTCGAGTGCCAATGGCGCCTCTGCGATACCAATATATGAGGCCTATATATCCTACCCGCTCGGGCATTCTGCCTTATTTCCGACTTCTTTTTCTTGACCACTACTTATTATTTAACTAAAGACGCCAGAGCATTTGCAATTATTATATTCAGTATTTGCAAAATAATTAGTAAAGATGGATCAAGATCAAGTTCAAAAATCAATCTCATCAAATGGAATTTCAGTTAATCGAGATTGAGGCTCATATATAATTGACGTTGTTCCAATGCCATTCATCGAAGAACGAGTCCCGCTAAACTGCTACTGTAGCAAATGGTGTTTCTTCTGCATATAAAAGTGAAGTTATGCTGAAATCGACTCTTCTTTTGCATATAAGGGTAAAATTACTGCATATAAACATATACAAAATTTATAATGCTTCATTATTCTAGAAAATTAAGAGCAAACACAAGATTTTAGACTCAACATAGACAAAATTTATAATGCTCCAGTATCCTTAAAAATTGAAGAGCCAAAAAACAAATAGATATCGAAAATTCTAAATACTTTGTACATACATAACCAAATTTGTAAGATTTTGTGTAAAATATAATTATTTTGAGGTTAGGCAGGTGAAGAAGAAGTTGTTTCTTATTTAATGTAATACTATGTTAAATGTAATACTAAGTTGTGTTCCAATGTAAACGGATTACATTGATGAACACTATAAATGCGCATGGTGAAAGGGAAATCCTCAATGTACATGGTGAAACAGCTCAAGGGATATTGTGCTAGCAATGTTGCTTCATAGTATCTGGCGATGAGGATATGGTGCCTAGAAACATTGTATTGGACAATGCTTCCGACAATATTGTTTCATTGTATTTGGGAATAGGGATATGGTACCTGGAAATGTTGTATCCACAATATTGCTTCATTGTATCTATGGGGATATGGTATCTTATTGCTTCATTGTATGTGAGGATGGGATATGGTACCTTTATCACCAACAAAAACTTCTACCTCTATCACCAACAAATAAAAATCTTCTACTTCTACCACTAACAAAGAAAGAAAGAAATAAAGAAAAAATAAAGAAAGGGAGTTCACCAACAATGAAAGAAAGAAAAAAAAGGAGTGCACCAACAAAGAAGGAAATAAAGGGAGTGCACATGTAGATCAAGTACCAAGAAAGGGAATGCACTTGCAGATCAAGATCCAGTACCAAAAAAGGGAATGTACTTGCAAATCAAGTACCAACTAGAGCCCATTGATCTCAGACCAAAAGCAAAGACATGAGCAAAGAATTGGATTGTTTTTAGTAGTTTTGGGAAGCTTGAAAAATGGCAGCATGCCAATAGTGAGTTAAATTGGGTTAAATCCTAACAAATTACTAACATGCTAAGAGTGGCTAATTATTATTTCTATAATATTTTTTAATAATAAAAAATTCATATTTCAATAATTAATTAGTATTTTCTTACACATCTAATTATTATTTATAGATATAATTTTTTAAGTTATTATTTAAAAATCAAATCATTTAAAATAGTTAAAACAAAAACAAACCAACTGCCTATCATAAATTTTATATAGTGATATATACTAGAAAACATAATTATATCACAGTTAATATTATAGACTTCTTATAAAAATGGGTTAATAAAGCCTTTTTTTTAATCACATGTTATCATCTCTAAATAATTTGGAAAATTTATCTCATTTTGAAATGAATATGTTGTTTTGAGGTGCAATTTAGTTGGCAATGAATTTGATATGAAGTATTCTATAAATTAAGAGATCCAAGGATAAAATTCTCTAGAAGTAATATGGTCTATAAAGAGGAGGATAGATTGTAGACCCCAAAGGTATAGTGGTAACCTTAAGAATATACACTCGTACAAAGGGGTATAGCACTTGCCAAAATTAGGTATAGTTGTAGCTCTCAAAATTAACACTTATAAGAAAATTAGGTATAGCTGTAGCTACCAAAATTAACTGTCATATGTGAATAAGAGACAAACCTAATTGCTAATTCATCTGATTAAAAAAGTCAAATAACCATCTTCATAATTTTTTTTAAATAAAAATATATATTTTCCATAATTATTTATTATGTGAAAATATATTATCAATTAAAATGTAATAAAAAATATTTTAAGAATAAATATGTTGAAAAACAGTTTGTTAGATAAAAAACTATATTTAAATAATTATTATTTTTTGTTTGTTTGTCAAGTTATGTCTGATCTTCCAAATTTGACCTGTGGCTTGAAAAACTACAACACTGGGGATCACACTCAACTTGAACTACACCAAATCCTAAATCGCCTTGTTAAAAAAGCTCATCCTCAACAAATTATATTAGTAAGACTTCACATTTTAATCATTATTATTATCCCAAAAAACTATAATTAGTTAAATTAATTTACATATAAATAATTATTATTATCCAAAAAAATAATTAATTATATTTATGTAATAATTGAAATTATTATGAAAGTTTATAATTTAAATATCTATGTAAAAGTTTCACATTCAATAAGCTTCCATCAAAATTATTAAAAACAAAATTATGTAGAAACTTAGGTAAAATATTTCCCTCCCATTTTATTAGTGAAAGAAAAATATTGATCGTACAAAGGTAACCTTCTTCAAAGATAAAATACAAGAAATATTAAACTACAATTTCTTAAATCAACAAACCTCATTAGTCCTCTTCGAAGAATCTTATACTTGTCATAATTTTACATAGTCATAATTTTACATAAAAATAACAAAGGAGCCACTGCCGTGGCGGTAGTCCCTGTCGGGGTCTGCCACAGCAACACTACAAAATTGCAATGCATGCAAACAAAAAACCATTAACCACCATCTTTTATTTGTTCAGACCTACATGCAGTAAATGGTTGGGATTAGGGCAACGATTCTTCTTCCAGTGGAGAACAGAACTCTGGTTCTCTGTACCTCCCATGTCGAAAGCAGCCATGGCCTCTTCACCCTTCTCTTCCAAATCAACAAGGTGAAGCTTCGAGCTAATTTACAAATCTCTCCATCATTGATTAGGGTAGCCCTGAAACATACCTCTAATTGTGGTTCTCGCTAATATAGGGCTTTTTGTATTTACAAAATATGTTTATTTAGGTTGTAAAGCAACTTTCAAATTACAGATTATGCAATAAGATAAAAGTTTTCTATCAACTTCGTTAAGAACAAATTATATTTTGTAATTATGATTTTATTTTGAGTTAAGGGAATTCACTTTCAGAGAAGATGGAAACACCATTCATCGATGTGGAAAAATATCGAAAATTATTTTGTAATTATGATTTTATTTTGAGTTAAGGGAATTCACTTTCAGAGACGATGGAAACACCATTCATCGATGTGGAAAATATCCCACTTTCCTTTTATAAATAACGAGAAAACATTAGAACTAATGAGAAAAAAATATAAATGAAAAGAAAGAGGGAATATTGTCTCATAGAATCCAAAATCAAATTGATAAAATTAAGCACGACAGGCTTCCCTTGTAAATTCAGTATTCAGGGTTTCTGAATTATAAAATTTACTATATACAAACAGTTAATCTCTCGAAAGAAAATTACAAAATCATGATATTCAATACAAGGTTTGTAATATTTTTTTATAATATCTCTATGTACTTTGGCCAAAATCATTTATTAATATAATTATTTCCTAATATCTATAAACAATTATTACAAGAAATTATGTAACACACAATTCTTTTTTACAAATCATTAAAACATAAAATATTAATGAATAATTAATTACAATATGGCACAGAGACAAATAGCTCGAGCGAAGCAGAAGACACTTTCTCGTCCCTTTATTTCCCTCTCCCACAACCACGTTAGATGAACAAACCAGAATCAATATGCTGGAAGATAAGGTAGAGGTATCTTTCAGACAGTAGACAATCCAAGAAGTCCAGCTGAATCATGAGGACAATAGAAGTAGTGCAGCAAAGAACCTTGGTAAAAAAAAAATTCTCTAACTACAGCAGTAGCAAATGTCTGGACATAAACCTTGAAATTCTTCTCTCATCTCGTCTCGTAGATTTTGCTCTTCAGAAAAGATCGTCAATCTCCCCTATTAAAATTTTTTATTAATTTTTTAATAATAATAATAAGAAAATCGTTTAATAGTATGACCGCAACATTTTTTGTAATCAGTTAAGCAACAGTCACATAAATAGTGCAATGATTTTTTTTATTCATTTTGGTAAAATATAATAATAATAATATTATTACTATATTATATGAGGATAACATTTGTGTAATAGTTAGATAATAGTAACCTAAATAATTATATATAAAAATGAAATTTGATGAATAAATTTTTAATAATTTTTTGTCAAATATAATTTAAAAAACCATTTATCTATATTTTATGTTAAAATATTTAATATTCTGTATTAAAATAATTCAAATGAATAATAGAGTGATAGAAGTTGTCTTGTGCTTAATAATTGAAATTTCTACCTTAATTACATAGCAATAGCATAACGCCATCAAATGAGTTCAAATAAGCTCCATTCAATTTAATATCAACAGAGTACAAATAAGCTTCAAATTAATATTTTGTTCTATTATGCAACATATATCACGAGCAAAACCGCCCAATAGGCGCATATATTATATGGAATGCTCTCCCATCCAAGGCAATTTAGTTCACAGAACTGTAAATGGAACATACTTCTTAGAGCCAAATATGAACCCAGAAAAGAAAATCCTCAATTGGTGCACTAAGGTCTTTATGGAAAGAGAATCGAAAAATGAATTCCCAGGATTTAACTGTAAGATATACTGAAAACAGCTTACCTCTTTTCACCGAAGAAAGCTACGATTGAGCCACCCCAGGAACCCACGCTCCCTTCGTTCATTACGAGCCTTCCTCCAATTAACTGATGTAAATCCTTGTGCAGACCAAAACAGGACCGAAACTAAATGATATAGACTTAATATAACCCCAATGGAGGTGTCGAGGATCAGAATGAACAGGGAAAAGATGATAGACTCGTAGAGATCACTATACCCTACAGGACTTCTATGCTAAAAATATCAAACCAACTTTCCCCGAAACAGTATGGCCTCGGCTAAGATATTCATCTACAAGTTCGCAGAACTGTAAATGAAACCTACTTCTTAGAGCCGCTTGAAATTCTTCTCTCATCTCATCTCGAAGATTTGCTCCTTCAGAAAAAGATCGTCAATCTACCTATTAAAATCCTTTATTATTTTTTAATAATAATAATAATTAAATCGTTTATAGATGACCGCAACATTTGTAATGTTAAGCACAGTCACATTAAATAGTTACAATGAATTTTTTTATCATTTTTGTAAAATAATAATAATAATAATAATAATATGAAGATAACATTTGTGTAATAGTTAGATAATAGTAACCTAAATAATTATATATAAAAATGAAATTTGATGAATAAATTTTTAATAATTTTTTTGTCAAATATAATTTAAAAAACCATTTATCTATATTTTATGTTAAAATATTTAATATTCTGTATTAAAATAATTCAAATGAGTATTAGAGTGATAGAAGTTGTCTTGTGCTTAATAATTGAAATTTCTACCTTAATTACATAGCAATAGCATAACGCCATCAAATGAGTTCAAATAAGCTCCATTCAATTTAATATCAACAGAGTACAAATAAGCTTCAAATTAATATTTTGTTCTATTATGCAACATATTGCTTCAAATTAATATTTTGTTCTATTATGCAACATATATCACGAGCAAAACAGCCCAATATGCACATATATGATATGGAATGCTCTCCCATCCATGGCAATTTGTCATGGATAAACCAGATCTGGGATTCACCAGATATACACTTTTTTTAATCTCCTTTTAAAAAACCCTTACAAAATTTATCTCAAATTCTTTGATTTTTTTACAAAAAAAAATTGAAATAATGGAGCCCTTTTCAAATTCCTTTTTCTAAAGTCTTGAATGAAAATAAAGCCCTTTTAAAATAATGCCATCACATTTTTCTAATATGGACAGCCCACAAATGCATGATAAATTAAAGAATTTATTTAGTTTGGAGCCACATTAAAGTCTTGAATAAATCTTCAATTGGAACCACACTAATGATTTCATTTAGAAAATTTTCAAAACTAAAAGGCTTTTGGTGATATTTTAAATGATAAATACGAATCTCCCTCTTTAATAAAATGTAAATACCTTTTAAATAAAATCGAGCCCCAGTATTTAATAGACCGTCGAATCTTCCTTTTGAAACAATACAATGCATTGTAATTTACCGATACAATGCATATGCGATGAGTCGCCAATTTTCACAGTTTTTTATGATCTCCAGCCTTATCTTCAAAAGCACACTGCATGTGCATCTACCTTCCATATATAACTGCCCTTCCTTTATTGTTCACAGGAAGACCATGCTGTTTTTAACAACCGCAATCAACAAGGCAATCAAGGAGAGAAGATACCAAACCAATATGAAGAAACATATTCATATTACTTTTGCATCTGCTGTGTACGTGAAGCTTGCCATGTTCCTGGATTTTGTGATCTGTATAACAAATAGTTAGTTATAGTAAAATGATAACATTGTGAATTGAAGAGAGGACATATTTGAGACAAAAGATGTTAAGGCATATGTTGATGTACCTTCCATTTGTTACTCGACATGTAATAGTTCACTATCTTCATTGAGGGTGAACTTGCTGTGAATTCTGAAGTCACGTAACATGTAAACAATGGTAGCTTTCTGTTGCAAATATGCCTCATATGACATTGCTTTTAAATCAGGAAGAAAGTCATGTACTAAGGGCTGCCTGATAATGCACTGGACAAAGTTATTTGAAATGGATTCTATTACAGCATTTATACAATGCTTGTAAATGAAAGGGCAATTATCATTGCACTGTGAACAGAAAATTGTCCCATTGGTTATCACTATGGATGAATTGACTGGGGAGTTACAAATTGCAAAAATAGGTTCAAAAGGAGTTGAATATGGATTTGTTGCCATCAGAATACCTCCTACCTGTTTATAAAATATTGAAACATTAATTTACATTATTACATGGCAAATGCAAAGCTAGTAAAAACACGATTATTGTTATACTTACAACATGGGTAGATGTAGTTAGTTTTTTGAGATTGTTTACTGCATCTGTGTTAAGTTCAGTCATGAACGTTGACTTTGATGCTCTGAATATTGTTTCTTTTGTGTTTACCTTTTTTGTTAAATTTTTGAAAAGGATGAGGGGGAAGTCTCCTTTCTGCAGTTGTTTTTCCATTGAAAGGAAAAATTGTTCATACGTGTCAAATAATTGCAACTGCAAGAGAGAAATTATTATCCATTGAAAAATTGCAAGTGCAAGAAACAAATTACAATAAGTATAGACAAATTACAATAACTATATAATTAAATGATGCATGTTATCTACTAAAAATTAGGAATAAGTAACATGCAAATACATACAGTTGCATTGTCATTTTCAGAATCTCCATCTTTGATATGGAGTATGTAATGCAATCCAACCCGTTTGGCAAGTGTAACGGCTGCAGCGATTGTGCCAATTGGGTACATTTTTTTTTGTTTGCAAATTTCCTAATGGTTGTATTGGGAATGAAGCGATACTCTTTGCAAACTTCAGGTACAGTTTCTATAATACTTGATTCATTAAGCAAAATTATTTTGTCACAATCACCACGATCATAAACAGTTTTAGGCAATATCTTGAAATTTGTAATTGAGATGCTATTGCCTTGCAAAATTTGTTGTTCATGTCGCTCCACTAAATGTGCAGGTACAGTTAACGTTATAGTCATCATTCCTTGAGCATCTGCCAAATCAGCTCGTAATATTTGACGTGATTTGTTTGCTTTATCAAGGAATGCAGTATAGACAACCATTATGTCTCCAACAAATTGCTGCCCAATTCTACGACTATTGAGATCTTCAATTGATACTTTAATTGGCAGTATCTGTTTTTGCCTATAAAAATTATTTTTTCTACAATGCTATGTTTCTCCTAAAAACTGAATAAGTATAAATAGATTACAATGTTGTGTTTCATATGCATACCTTTTTGATGTATCATTTTGTACATTTGTTGAATCAAGTTTTGTTGTGATTGTTTCAGTTGGACTAACAAGAGTAAATGCACATTTCAATATGATATGGATATTATCACATGTATTTTTTGATAAGCAATTAATAAACAAATTATGATATCTAACCTGTACATGTCTTCTTGTTGCATTGTCTGGGGGGACTTACTACAAGTGCTCTCTCCACTCGTCCAACATTTTCTAGTTTATATAGATTTAAATATACATATGTAAAAAGAGAATGCATATATAATAAACATTAATATTTTAAATAGAAAATAGCATATTTGTATAGTTGTCATAAACATACCTTTTCAAAACAAGCCGTTGGCTTGCCTTTTCTATTTGAGTTATGCCCTCTATTTTTTCAATTGTTTCTTTTCCTTTTTCAGAATTTATGCTATGTTATAGAATAGCACCATATATTTAGTTCAATTTGAAAGAGCATATAGAACTAAAAAATGAACAAGAACATTAAAACCATAGAACCATACATATGTAAAAATAGAATGCATATATAGTAAACATTAATATTCTAAATACAAATTAGCATATTTGTATAGTTGTCATAGACATACCTTTGCAAAACAAGTGGTTGGCTTGCCCTTTCTAATTGGGTTATGCATTCTATTTCTTCAATCGTTTCTTTTTCTCTTTCAAGATTTATGCTATGTTATAGAATAGTAAGATATATTCAGTGCAAATTAAAAGAACATATAAAAGTAAAAAGTGAACAAGAACATAAGATCCATAGGAAAGGAAAGGCAAGAAGAATATACTTTGTTTGTTTATGTTCCATGTTGGTGTTCTTTTTTCTTGGTCGCTTTGTTCAATTGAAAAAGGTTTTACTGGTACAATCTGCATTCATCAATAGACGAGGTCATATCTGGAAATTTAAATGAGAACTTTGTGACATAGCATAGCTTATTATTGAACACATTATGGAATATTGACCTGGTTGGAATCTCCTTGAAACATAACAAATGATTAAAAAAAAAATGGCATAAATGTTTTACTTCTTTCTTCTATGTTGCAACATGTGGTGCAATTGCTAGTTTTAATACTTTATATTTATATTCATGATAATTTTAGTCTTTCACTTTATTTTTATTTTTTTATCTTTAATGATATATTTTTTGTTTTCTAATTTTTTCCCTTAATTTTAAATTTAATTTGATTTATTTTTAATAAAATTTCCATGAAAAATTATTTTTATAATTTGAATTTTTTTATATTTAACTTTTATC
>APFE031015194.1:18151-55427 GCA_000404065.3 Pinus taeda
ATTTTTAATATTTTTATTTTTTATTTATTTTTTATTTATTGAGTATTAAAATTATATATATAGTCAAGTTAGAAATTAATTAGTGCATGCTTTCCTTTTTTCTTTTTATAGAAGAGATTCACCTCAACGCAATAATTTGATTATCGATATTTATAAAAAAAATGATTTATTCTTTTTTAAGACTCCGAAGATATATGATTATTTGTAAGAAAAAACATATGTTATTTAATTATTTAATTTATTTATAAACTAAATTTTATTTTTGAATTTATGCTTCTGTGATTCATAATATATTTGACAAATTTCAGTAAAAATTATATAAGAGAAAATCTTATAAATACTTTTTGAACTAAGTAGTGTGATTCATGTTTAAAACAAAGTATTATGATTCATATATAATTTATAATTCTTATTTCTTTAATTTATATATATATATAATTTTTTAATAAATGTTATTTTTATAAATAATGATTATATTGTTTAATAATGACCGAAGACAGTTTTACATCGATTTGCAAGCAACGTATTGGACATTTTTTTTTAGCAAAGTAAGAGGTGTGCGTGAATCGCTGTGAGCATAAATTGTTTTTACCATGGTTAACAATTTTAATGTAGAAGTAAATAGTCTAAACCATCGCAAAGGCAAGAGAAACAATACTTATGACCTCTGTAGGATTAGATGCATTGAATCGTAAGACTACAACCGATGGGATGCATAGATACCATCCGACAAAACTATTTACTTAAACAAAAACGAAGAAAACTAACAAAAGTAGCCATGACCATATAACTAAAGATCTCATTCCGACTATTTTGGTTCCGACTATTTTGGTGATGGAGCGGAGCAAGAAAAGAACCTGGGAAAATAAGTTGTGTTAAACGGAAACGACGACATAGTCCTCAATGTACCCAGAATTTGAGCGTGGTAACCCTTACCTGCAGCAAACAACAGAGATTATTGACATTTAATAATACAGATTTATTACATGTCTTGCTATAAGAAGATGGTACGGATGTGCTTGATTGAAACAAATTTTCTTGAAACCGATTACTAAACAATGATATAAAAATAGGTTAGATAACAAAACGAACATGGAATATTAGAAAAGAAAATTAATAACAATGGTATTGATGATAACAGGAACTTAATAGGTTAGATAATAATAATAATACAATTGCATTGAATTCTAAGCGCATTAATATAGGTAACGGTTTGGTTAATATAAACAAATTATTAGTAAAGAAAATTGAAACCAATAGTAAAACTAATAATAGCAGAGTCAACTCCTGATTGAGCACATGCGAAGTTAAGATTAACACGTAGGCTTTGCTATGCACCATAAACTTTGCACACACCACGTTTCATGCTGTGGGCCCACAAATTTACCACTTGTGTAATTCTTTGGGCCCACTACCCTACAACTTGTCAAACTGCAAGATGGACAACACAACAAAGCGATAGCTCAAACTGCAAGATGGCTTGACGAACTCACCCGAGAGCTCGGAGAAATCAACCAAAGTTGGTTGAACCTGAGGCTGGTATAAGAAAAGAACCAGGACTTGCTTCTCGCTCGTTGGGATAATCGGGGCTGGTCGAAAGAAACCGCATTTTGTTCTGCCCCTAAGACAACTCTCTATACCTTGTGAGATCTTGGACCCGGCCCGGCTTTCTTCCTCCACTCCAGGGGCTTGCTGGCATCCCAAGTATTCGTTGTCTCATATTGTTGTTATGTTGTTGTTGATGGTTTCTAACTGGCTGAAAGACTTTGATCTGAATGTTTCTTCCAACTTAGGTCTTCAATGGCTGCATCTATGGTAGCTTTAGACTCCTTGTTAGTTTTCTTGAGATCCAATACCTTTTTAGTTTTCTGTGTTACTGCATTCTTGTTCTTTAGAAGATCTGGGTCAGTAGGTTGTCTAAGAGCCCTGAGCTCCCATTCTGCCCTGTCTGCTTCACTAAATAGTAGGTAAGTAGGTAGGTTTGGAAGGAATCATACGCATGAATTGTTTCATCCGCTAAATCAGAAATCAAGAATCCTTTGTTCCAGAATCTCCCGACGAAGCCAAATCTGAAGTTGCTGTTTCAAAAGCCGAATCTTCAAAATCATACGCTTAGAAAATAAATTTTGTATATTCATAACTAAAAAAACCAATATATAAAAGAGTTGAGTTAAATTGTATACGAGCACAAAAACTAAGAGTGATTTATCCTATATTGATATACATATAAATCATGTAATAAGTAAATCTAACTAACATTCTGGTACACGAATACGAACTATTTTACAAAAGTAAGAGATGTTATAGGAGAAACGTAGATTTATTTTAATTTTGTTCAGGATTAAGCTATCGAGAAATCTAAAATTTAAATTTACCAACACGCAGGTCATACTTTCACCCTAATTTTTGGCCTATCATATAATAAAAAATATCACAAAATACATATAAACCCAACTTTCTATAATTTTCCATAAGCCATGCCATATCTATTAAGCTAATCAAACGTTTTATCTTTTCACATTGGTTTTATCTCAATTTCCATGACTATTTAGTTTAAGCCTTTATTCATACTAATTGTAACTAGTAAAAATCATTTAAAGTAGGAATTCCATTATTTCACCAAATCAAGTCTGTCACAGTTTTCAGTCCTTTCAATTCATAAAATATTCAGTCAGTATAAATCTTTCAATAATTCACAATTCATAAAATTACACGACTTGAGAAAAAAATAGAAGAAAATAAATGTTGTATATTCATAGTAAAAAGAACCAATATATAAAAGAGTTGAGTTAAATTGTATACGAGCACAAAAACTAAGAGTGATTTATCCTATATTGATATACATATAAATCATGTAATAAGTAAATCTAACTAACATCCTCGTACATGAATACAAACTATTTTACAAAAGTAAGAGATGTTATAGGATCAACGTAGATTTATTTTACTTTTGTTCAGGATTAAGCTATCGAGAAATCTAAAATTTAAATTTACCAACACCTAGGTTATACTTTCACCCTAATTTTTGGCCTTCGGAAACCTGGCAACACCTTCGACACAGAATTAAAGACCAACTTTGACAATCCTGGTAATACGCTCCGACACTTAAGAGCGACCATAGAGCTCCGAGAAACCGATTTTTGGACTTTTGTCTCGCAACCAGGTCCAGAGATGGTTTAAACCAAATTAATAGGTAGAAGCCACAGTTGGCGCTACCGAAAAATATTAAGCTAAAATCTTTTAAAGGAAACTGAAGCACCTTTCACTCTCAGCTGAGCGAGGAAAGCTTCCAAATAGGAAGATATAAACATACTCGGTTCTTTTTGAAGTCCTGAGACAGGCTTGTAAGTTGTTCTGCCTCCCAACGCTGTGGCAGGATGCGTAGCCATTCCTCTTGTTTCTGCAAAGAAAGATTATGTATTAGCTGTAACTTAAAACCCGAAAGAGGGAAAACGATTGACACAGTAGAGAACCAACAATAAGAAGAGAGATTTAATACTTGTAACAGGAAGATGGAAACGCCGGACAGGCGGACCTTCAATCTCTTCTAAAGCCATTCTTGTCAAAAAAAAACTCACCTTTGTGCAGGTTGTGCAGGATAGTCAAGTTAGAGATAATCTATGGAATCTAAATCTAGAAGACAACACGAGTCCATAAGAATTTGAGCTTCTGTTAAAGAGGTTGTCCGTCTATAATGGAAGGGTAGTATTGTGAAGGGTAGTATTGTGAGACAGTATTGAGTCCAGCATGAGACAGGTGATTACATGTAGCTTGCCACAAAGCTATGCACAAGACAAGTGGCATATCAACCGTACTTTGGATAACATCATATTGCCCCAATATTTGTTTCATCAAAATATGCATTTGTTAAATTTCAAACAGATTATCCTAAGTTTCATCAAAATCATGCAGTCTCCCCAGCAATAAGAGGTGCAAGTTGAAAGTTTGGATAAAAGTTTGTTTGCAAGCATATGAGCAGAAAATTTTATTTCAAACATTGGTTTAAACTTGACATGTACCGAAAATTTTATTTGGTCAAAGTTAATTAATCGCTGGTCAACGATCTATCGATTGCTATTAGTCCCAAGCAGGGACTAACAAGTTGTGTTGTCATCGTGCTTTTAAAGATATTAATTTTAATTTCAAATAGTTTTGTATTTAATTATATATAAAAATTACTAGTTGTGGTGTGAATGTATTTCCCGATATTAATTTTAATTTAGAATTGTTTTGTATTAAATAAATTTTTGTGGTCATGCGTGTGTTTTATATTTTATAATTATATAGTTAAGTAATTGTTTTAATTAGTGATGAGTAGTATTAAGTAATAATAGAAATATTTAATGTAATGGAGACTATCATCTGTTAACTCGAGAGGTTTGATGTTTGGTATACGACCAAAGTCCCACATTGGCTAGAAGTGGGGAGGATCATGGCTATATAAGGATGGACAAATATTTCCATTGGTATGAGGCCTTTTGGGGGTAAAGCCCAAAAACAAATCCATGAGGGCTTAGGCCCAAAGTGGACAATATCATACCATTGTGGAGATATGTAGTGTCCAGAGTTCCTACAAGTGGTATCAGAGCCAAGTTTCGAAGTTAGCCAAGTGGATGAATCCTTGGAATGTCGACCGAAGGTGGTGGGCCCTGGTAATATCACGATGGGATCCATGGATGAGCTTGATTAGACAGACGGTGTGCTCTGGATTCTTCATGGACGTGTCCTGGTCCCAACACGCTGAAGAGGAGTTGACTTGGGATAGAGAAAGCTCTCGAGGCAGGTGGTGCTCCATGTAAGGCGTGTGCTTCCAACACATTGGAGTGGAGAATCTTGGTTGGTAGAGAGTGGACGGATGGATAATCGTTTGAGGGGAGGCTCGATGGTCCTTTGTTCGAGGGGAGGATTGTTGGGTATACGACCAAAGTCCCACATTGACTAGAAGTGGGGAGGATCATGGGTATATAAGGATGGACAAATATCTCCATTGGTATGAGGCCTTTAGGGGTAAGTCCAAAAGCAAATCCATGAGGGCTTAGGCCCAAAGTGGACAATATCATACCATTGTAGAGATATGTGGTGTCCAAAGTCCTTACAAGTGGTATCAGAGCCATACCCCGAAGTTAGCCAAGTGGATGAATCCTCGGAATGCCGAACGAAGGTGGTGGGCCTCGGTAATATCACGATGGGATCCGTGGATGAGCTCAGTTAGACAGGTGATGTGCTCCGGATTCTTCATGGACGTGTCCTGGTCCCAACACAGTGAAGAGGAGTTGACCTGGGATAGAGCAAGCTCTCGAGGCAGGTGGTGTTCCATGTAAGGCGTGCGCTTCCAACGCATTGGAGCGGAGAATCCTGGTTGGTCGAGAGTGGACGGATGGATAATCATTTGAGGGGAGGCTCGATGGTCCTTTGTTCGAGGGGAGGATTATTGGGTATACGACCAAAGTCCCACATTGACTAGAAGTGGGGAGGATCATGGGTATATAAGGATGGACAAATATCTCCATTGTTATGAGGCCTTTTAGGGTAAGTCCAAAAGCAAATCCATGAGGGCTTAGGCCCAAAGTGGACAATATCATACTATTGTGGAGATATGTGGTGTCCAGATTCCTTACATTTCTTTCGACACGGCATTTACCTCCGAGGCTAGAAGTTCCTCATTTGCATTTTGACTCGAAACCGTGCGGGCCTTTTTCGATGTACCCTTTGCTATTTTAGTGCTTGTCGTACCTATCACACCATCACCAACATGAGAGTCTTTGTTTGATTTAGGAGGTGGAGGAACGGAAAATTTTGGTCTAGGAGCATCAGGGATATTATCGTAGAGCGTGCCAGACTGAGTATAGATCAAGTCTAGATATTGTGCACGAGCAATAACTTACTCTTCAGTGACGACTCCTCCCTTTGCCACATCTTCTGTAATAGTGGGTAATAGTGACTTAATAAACCATTCAGTCAATAGTTGATCAGGAACATACGTCTTTACCATTCTACGACGACATCGCCACTCATGAATATGATCAGATATGTGAGTAGCTATCGTTTGTTTGAAATTGGTAAGTAGCTCAGTTCCTGTTTCGTACCTTATAGGTAACTTAAAATGGGTTAAAAAGGTTGTGGCTAGGGTGTTGAAGTTATCAAACGAAGCTCTAGGCAGTTCGATATACCACTTTGCTGTCGGACTAGTTAGCGTTCGCTAAAAGAGGCGAAGCCTAATCGAATCATCATTGAGAGTGTTCGATGAACACAATAGATGAAAGGTCATCACATGATTTGACGGGTCTTCGCCCGGATTTCCATTAAATTTAGGAATATCAGACGGAAGTTTATGCGGAATCGTCAGCCACCAAGGGGCATAGGCAATTGGATCGTTTTTTAGTCGACTTAGATCCGGTAACTCTAAAGTTGCCACAAAAGGCAACTGTTGATTCAGGCTTGCTTGAGCATATGCAGGATAGGATGGAATCGTTTGAGCAGTCGGTCTTTGCATACTAGCATAATGCATTTGATGTTAGTAACTTTGGTAAGGTTGATGGGCATAACCATTATGATATGGTTGATACGGCTGCCCATTGCTTGCAAAGACTTGTTGCTCATATCCTTGGTAGGCTTGCTGGAATTGCAGTTGTTGGTATTGCACAATAGCTGGCGTAGTGGGGATATTTGTCATAGGTAAACTTTGTTGTATAGAGCATACAACTCTTGTTTGTTGAGGCAAGATTGGCACCCAACCGCTAGTCGTGATTCCAGCATAACCCAAAATTTGTTGTGAACTCATGCATGGTTGTCCTTCCGAGGAAGGCCATGAAAGGGTATACAACCCTCCATACGATGGTAATCTAGTACTCAAAGGAATGATTTGCCTTTGGGACCAGTTTGCCCAAATTGACCTTGTGAAGGATCAATTTGTTGAGACTCAACGTAAGAGATTCCAGATATAATTCTAGACAAACAAACGGGAATAGTCCATACTATCGAAATAGCCCCTGGATGGACTCCATCCAGCAATTGAAAGCTGGTTGGGACAGACAGCACGCCGGCGAACATTGTCGAAGTAGCAGAAGGAGCTTTTGTTGTTGTTGTATTAGGTAACACATTCCTTGATGTCAACGGTTGTTTAGACATATTAAGCCTATCCAAAAGATTCCTCAGCGATTCTTCAGGAACTTCCAATGGCGGGTGAATTTCTTCTGATGAAGAAGGATACAAGGTGATCCCAGCTCCAAGTTATGTTGGAGTGCTAGATGGAGGATCTTCCAAAATCTCTTCTATGGCAACCAATCCAGGAGGAAGAGGTAGACCGTCAGGTCTGTAAAATATTTTTGGTGCCGAAGAAGATATAGGTTCTGCAACAACAGATGGTTGGGGAGTAACACCTTCCAAATCTGTTGTAGATGGAGTCGGTTCAGGAATAGAAGTGTTTACCATCACACTAGGATCAGTTGTAATGTCCTTTTGTTGTTGCAGAATTTGTTCTATTGAGGCAGGGATACCAGAAATGTTTGAAGTAACCGGAGTCTCTGAGGATGTTGGAGTGCTTGCTCCAACCAACCTAGGGGACCTTGATGCAGTCAAACAAGTTCGCTTCATCTAGAATGGTTTCGCTTCTGGATTCAACGACGGTTGACTCATAAGTCTCCGCGAATGATGGGGTTTTGATTGACTTTCTTCCACGATTGCGGATTACTTGATCAACTCAAAATAAAAGGGAAAAATGTTTTTTCGAATTAAATGAATTTTAGATGCTTCAACACAACTTGTTTTTTCAATTTTAAAGAGTCGAGAAAAAACAAAAGATGACTCTAGTCGCCTTCAATTTTTTATTGAGCCTAAGTGACAAGTGCTCAGAGGACCTTTTCCTTTAAGGAGTCTAAAAAGGAGAAAAATGGACTTCTCTGGAGATCTAGGTAGAGAGGATTACCAAACCAATTGCAAAACTGCAGAATAATTTTTATGGTACGACAGTCAATTCTTCCCGAATGCTGTGTTCAATGCATTATGATCAATAGGGCGGCAGACTCGGCTTCCTAAGGATAAAGGATGCAGCCTATTGTGGTCTCCCAAAATATACTCGACGGTACGTGGGAGCACAAGTCTGTACTGGCACTTGCTGTCTCAGAGTGGAGGAATCACCCAACCAACAATGAAAGCAACAGTTACCAGGTTTTACGACGCTGGAATACGTCTCTAGCCTAGACCTCTAGATGTTGTGCGTTAGGTTCCAAAGCATTGTTAGATTCATTAAATTTATTTTAAGTTGATCTTGCTTAAAAATTTTCCTTTCAGGTTCACCACGTGATGTGCATACAATTCCTAAAATGCAGTCTAAGATGATAAACAAACGTTTAATCTTCTTTTGACAACGAAAATCCTAGCTACTAAGGAAAGAAAGTTAAGAATATTTCTGCAAGGAGCACAAAGCACACGCTAAATGCACTGTCCTAAATCAAACCAAGCAGTCAAAATGAAAATGCACATGCATGTATTTGTTTTCAGCCTTCTTAATGTATGAATGATGATAAGAAAGCTATGTGCAAATCTGAATTACTTTCAAAGTGACAATACTCAACCAATTTCTTTTGAAAATGAAGTGAAGGTAGGAGAGACACTTTGCGATTTCGAAATGAAAATTGCTTTTCGACACTTTGAAAACTATTAATTTAAATCATATGCAATAGTAACTGTATAATCAACTATCTAGAACAATGGGATTGTCTTCTAAAAATGAAAAAGACAGCTACGACACTTTCAGATCAAGAAACGACAGTTCGACTATGCTACCTTTTTGCAAAAGAGAACTGATACATAAAAAATTTTACAGCTCTTTGCACTATGGAGGCGAAATAATGTAAGAGAAGGGGGTTTTCACAGAGATACAATGACTACAGATAGAAAAACTCCTGAATAGGACTGAAAACAGTGAGGAAAAAACCAAAGTCTGAAGGTAAAGTTAACCTTCCCTTACCATCGCACCTGTCACACTGTGAATTCAGTATGCAACGCACCTACTGCACTCGGGAAGTGCGATGCATACAATATGCCTTGAAGGTAGGGTGTGATGGTACCAGTGTGAGACTTTGAATGAGTTTTTTCTCACAATTTGTAATTCAATTCAGGGATTTAGGCCGATTAAGTGATGTTCAGTATATGTAAAACATAGGGGTGATCTAAAGAGGTTACTAGAGCCACCACTAAGGGCAATTAGACTGTTTTCAGATCGATTGTTTAATTCATAAACAAAACCCGAAGATAGACTGAAGCAGCATTGATCTACTTTTCATTTCTATAACAAATGCAGTTCGAAGGTTAGCTGGCTTGGCTTCAGGCTCCGTCTTTAAGTTTATAAAACAAACAAAGATAGATAGGCTAATAAACAATCTAGTCGCTCCTCAATGGAGTCGCCATTTTTTTACTGGGAATAGCGTCCACTCATATGCTGCTATTCCCACTAACACTGGTAGCTATCTTAGAAACAAACAAGTAAATTCTATTTTCACTTTCCTTTATGAAAATAGATAGGAGTGGAACAAAGGAGACCAACCTTGGTTTTGCGCTTGATTTCCTCTCCTTCCTGATAGAGCTTTGCCGCTTCTTCTTTGTCTACCCAACTTCAAAGAGCACCTATGGAATCACAGCAACATACTACTATCGAAGAACAAAGATCTATATTCATAAATAAAACAGGACCAGATGTGTGTTAACCATACAAATGCATATATAAGTAAACATACAAGAATATGGAGGAAAACTTTAATAACTTTAGTAAAATGAAAAGTAGCAAGAGGATTACAACCATATGTTCTGACCCAGCATCATCCTCCAGCTAGAAAGCCCTTCTTCACCTCAAGTAAATCTTATATCACCCAACACTATGAATGTACACCAGAAAACCAACAACACTTCTCTATAAGATACAAAATTCCCACCTCTGGATCTCTGTGTTGAGGGATCCATATATAGATGATTATAGGGAGGTGAGTCATCTTCTAGGGTCTTGATTAGTGTCCTCTCTCTGATAGTTCCTACCTCCACCTGGAGAATGAAGATCTCTTACTCATCCCTGGTCGAAAACAGAGAGGCAAGTGTCAAAGGGGAAGCTTCTGGAAGATTCCATGATCTTCCACCTCGCATTTTGTCCCCGCCATTTGTCCATTCCCGACCATGGCACCCTACAGAGGAACAATTCAGTATGCATCGCACCTTGTACACTGGGAAGGTGATATGCATCGCACCGTCTGCACTGGGTTTTCAGTATGGTCCAGTTTTGACCATTTATGAGCAGGTTTTACTGAACTTCTAAGAGATGATGTAATTAGCAGATCTTGTTCCTTTAGGCAGTGAAGCAACACTTTTAGGGACTTAGGAGCCCTCATTTTATGGAAATTTATGATTGGGGTTGAAGTGCCCAAGAATGTCTATAACAGATGATCGGCTCTACGTAATGAATGGGTAGGTAAATCATCGAGATAAGGCTGCACAATGTGTTTGATGTCATGAAATGCGTAAGATGTAGCCCTTTGAAAAGTTGCCCCAACATTCTTCAATCCAAAAGGTAATTTGCAATAAGCAAATGTCCCCCATGGACAAATAAAAGTCGTTTTAGGTTGATCAGTAGGGAGTATGTTGATTTGATTGTAACCGGAAAAACCATCCATAAAAGAGAACATTTCACTACTGGCACAATCATCAATAATTTGATCGATATAGGGGGTTGGATAATTGTCTTTAGGACAAGCTCGATTAATATCCCTATAATCGATACATATTCATTCCTTGTTTTTTGTTAACAAGAACAATATTCGATACCCAATCCATTAAAGTAATTGGATAAATGAAACCTGCTCAAAGTAATTTCTCAACTTCAACTTTAATAATAGCAGCTTTTCTTGGATGTATCTGATGCAAAAGTTGTCGGACAAGTTTAGAATATAGGTAAGTTTTAATTTCATGGATCGATTCCTGGCATTTCTTCATATGACCAGGAAAACACGTCATGGAGTTCTTGAAATAGGGCTTTATAAGTTTAGATTCCATCGTCCATACAGGAAGCACCTATATGAATGTTTTCAATAATTCCAAGTTTAACTAAAATGTCAATAGGAACTGTTCGAGAGATATTTCCCAAATTTAACTCAGAATCAGGATGTTGCAATGGATTATGTGGTTCTTTGAAATAGTTAGTAGTAAAAATAGATGAAAAATCATTTTCAAAATGATCAAGCTCAGGTAAAAATGAAGATCGATGATGAAGATCTTCCCATGGTAAATCATCAACAGACAAAAATTCATGAATCTGCTTATCAGTATGAACAGGATCAGAAAATGTTGTTCAAGCTGAGGTTGATATTGAAAGTGATTCCCCAAGGACCACATTCATTAGATCAATTTTGGTTGAACAAGAGTCAGAAAACGACTATAAAACCTAATATGAAATTTCAAAGGAACTCAAAGGCATTGTGCTACCAAATGAATCCACCTCAGGATCGGAAGGTATGATCCAAGGATCATCAAAACCAATAGTGTTCGATGAAATTATATGAATAGTTGCAATAGAAGGTGATAAGTTAGGATGAGGGAAGAAAAAAGTTCCCAGTAAACCAGAATCTTTAATCAAACCTACCCCAACATCTTTGTAAGGGATAGGTGTTTTACCGACATGCTGAATATTATCTGAAGAGGGTGGGTCGGATGAAAAATAAGTCAGCTTGTCTATCGTAACGATATTTCCATTATGAGGAAACTTGATAAGCTGAAAGACCGATGAAAAAATAGCAATCATAGTGTAAGACCAACTGCGACCCAAGAGAAGGTTGTAATCTAGAGGGGCATCAACCACTTCCACATCTAGATTTATGGTTTTGACTTTGACCCCTATAGGTAAATCCTACAAAATGCCAAAAGGATGGAACCCTCGACCATCAAAAGCCTTTAGAATCATCGGAGACTGATTGAGTGTAAGAGAACCAAGCGATCTCCAACACTGGATCGACATAATACACGTAAAAGCTCCCTCATTAATCACAGTCCGAAAGAAAGGTCTGTTTTTTACTAACACTGGAATCTAGAAAGCCATTTGATGAGGTAGGTGGGGTGTACTATTTTCTAAATTGAAGATTATTAGGTTTGAATCTTTAATATCAATAGCTCCTATAACAGACAATAGTAATTTACGTTGTGCTGGGCATGATTGCAGCACCTCCAAAGCTGACATTGTTGAAGGGGAAATAGCTAAGTCTTCAACAATGTTATAATTCTGAGTAGCTCTCTCGCATGTGGATTGAAAGCTGACTTCTGAACTATACCTTTAGCAGATGGTTTTATTACTAAGTCAGGGTTAGGTTTCTCGATCTGTAGTGGATCAGAACCAGGAGGATTTGTAGTTGATGGGTTTGAATTAGAATATTCTTCTTCTTTACCACCAACAAGATTTTTACTACCATAATCTTGCGATCACGTCGCAATCCTGACATAAGATATCATCATAATGGGTTCTTTTGAGGCATTTGAGGAAGAACTGATCATCTTACTATCTTGATTAGGAAAATGATCCTTTAAGACAGTAGGCATTTGAGAACCTTTAACGATTTTTGAAACCTCTGCTCGATGTGGGCAGTCTCTTGTAAAATGCTCCTCATCACAAATGAGACAAGGATAGTGAGGTTTACACTTCTCGTCAGTAGATTCATTTTTATCTTTTTTCTATTTTGAGTTTTGTTTATTTTTCTTTTTCCCCTTCTTTTTACCACCGGATTTTGATTTGGCCGTAGATGATTCTACAACATGGATATCGGCGCGAATTATAGCGGAAGAGTCTCCTGTCGGAGAATCTGGTAAAGTTATAATAGGAGAATAATTCTTTGAAGATTTATTCTTGTTTTTGGTACTAAATGAACCAATCATACCATCAATGGCATGAGACCCTGAAGGAGCTGCAGTTATTTGATTGTGTTTCAGAAGGTCGGGGATTTTTTCATGTAAAGTACCTGACTCCGTATATATGAGGTCTAGGTACTAAGCCTGAGCAATTACTTGCTCTTTAGTAACAACTCCTGCCTTAGCTACATCTTCAATGATTTTAGGTAATAACGATTTTACGAACCATTCTGCTAAAATTTGATCTGGAATAAAACTTTCACTAAATGCCTTCTACGTCGCCATTTATGGATATGATCAGAAATATATGTTGACGTAGATTGCTTTAATGAAGTTAACAATTCCATGCCATTGTCATATCTGAGAGGAAACTGAAAATGAGTTAAGAAAGAAGTGGCTAACTGACTAAAATTATAAAAAGAGCCTCATGGTAACTCAATGTACCATTTGGCAGCAAGACCAATTAGAGTGCATTGAAAAAGACGTAAGCTAATTGAATCATAAATAATGGAATTAGATGCACACTAGAGGTGATAAGTCATCACATGATTTGATGGATCTTCTCCTGACTTACCATCGAACTTCGGGATATCACTGGGCAACTTATTAGGCATTGGCGGCCAATATGAAAGATAGTAAATCGGATCGATCTTAAGGCGCAACAAATCAGGTAAATCCAAAGTTGGAATAAAAGGAAACTGACGTTTAGGGTCTCGAAAACAACACCAGCCCCAACAGGAGGATATCCAAGATAACCTGGAATTGGATTTGCATTAGGAATATTATAACCTCCAGGAAAACCAGGATTAACCAGACCAAACTGGGGTTGCTGAGGCTGTTGATAAGTATAGCCAGGGTACGGTTGATACTGATAGACTGGGTTTTGTATAGTAGGACCGAATTGGTATTGTCCCTGGTATGATTGATAAGTGAATTTTGGTTGACTTGTGACAATTGTACTTGGACCAGGTTGTCCTACAGGCATTTGAACCGAAGTCTGAACTGTAGGTCCTAACTGTGGTAAAGAGGCTTTAGGAGTTTGCATTGATGCAAGGATGGTAGAAACCAGAGCTACTAATACTCCAAAAACAGGTGTTGATTGAACAGAGGCTGCAGTAGTACCAGCAGTAGTTTGAGGCGGAGTTCGAGGTGAACTAGGCCCAAACTGCCGAACTAAACCAGGTGCAGAAGTTTGAACAGTAGGCCGGACAGGTTGCTGGGTTAGACCAGAAACCAAAGGTTGTCTAGGTTGGCTAGATAACTGCACATTCAGTTGCATGATCTGTTGAATTTGAGATGGATCCCACATTATATTCATTCCGAGTTATGGACCCACAAAAGGTTGTGCATATGGAGGACCATAACCAGGTTGAGCGTAGGGCTAATAATTAAGCGGCACATTTCCAGCTCCTTATACAAATGGTTGACTAGAAGGTTGTTGGAAACTTTGAGTTGGGTACTGACCATGAGGTTGATAACCTTGAGGCACATACTGAAACTGGGGTTGACCTAGAGGTATATATTGATACTGGGGTTGACCTTGACATATGTACTGAGTCTGGGGTTGACCTTGAGGTATGTATTGTCTTGATGGTATGTACTGTCCTTGAGGTTGTCCCCCAGGTGGTAACTGACTACCTTAAGGTTGCCCCCAGGCGATAATTGACTACCTTGAGGTTGCCCCCCAAGCAGTAACTAACCACCTTGAGGTTGCCCTCCAGGCGGTAACTGACTACCTTGGGGTTGTGGATTTGGAATAGTACCAGACATCATAAGGATTTATTCTGTGCTCAACGGTTGAGTTCCATTATTACCAGTTGATATCTCATGTCCGATTGGTTGAGGAGATGCTCCTAAAAAAGTACCAGTGAGTGACTGGTACCCCGAAGGAACAGAAGGACAGCCATATAAAAATGTTTCTGGTGTTTGGGAAAACATAGATGACTGTCTCAACATATTCAATGGAGGATAATAGCCTCTGGGTGTAGGATGAAAAGGAATTCGAGGTAGTGAAAAACTAAGACTCGAGTTTTCTAAAAAAATTGTCAATGATACATACCAAGCGTCACTTCTAAAAGGACTTTAGAAAATTGATTCACACTTCCTAAGTTCTAAAGTTGGTTGATTTTTAGGAGGAATTATATCTTCATCTGGACTAACAAGTTCTTCAATAGAAATGAGTCCAGAAGGAAGATTTTAGGTAATGATACTTCCTACCCTGGGTGAACCAAGAGCACTAGAATTTGAAGATGCAAATCCTGAAGATGGAGTAGGAGCAGGTTCAGTTTCAGGCTCAAAAATTTTAGGTTCTTCAGCTAAACCACTAGTAGGAGAAATACTACTAGTAACTTCGGAAAGTGAAATTGGCTCAGAAATATACTTCGTTGTCTGTACTTGATAGTCAGGATAAACAATTAAGGATGACTCTCCGGCTTCCGGTGACTCAACTCTACTGTCACTAGGTGATACAAGAGCTCGTCGCCCTTCAAGCTGGCTTGGTGTATACTCAGGAGGTTGCCCCTGAAGCCTACGAGATTGTCTCGGTAATTTAGCCACGAATAATAGTAATTTAATATAACAAGAATATTATTTGTTTGACTGGGTATTTTTAATAATATTATTGGAATAATAATTATTAAATAAATATAGATTATTTTAATAAATATAAATTATTAAATTAATTATAAAATTATATCTCTTGATAGAAGATATAATTTATTAATTTAATTTCAAATGGACCATTAGATTTTAAATGATAAATAAAAATTATTATTAAATAAATATATGATATTAATTTAGTTTGAATTAGGTCGTTTTTTGTATATATATATACATTTATTAATAAACAAGTACATTTAGTTAAATTAACAAATGAATACTTTTATTATATAATTTACCTAATTTAACTAATTTCTAAGAATAATAGTAATTAAATATAACAAGAATATTATTGGTTTGACTCGGTGTCATTAGGTCAGAATTAGCCGTTGGCAATATAGCCATTGGAGTCTCTGCACATACTATTTAACAAGCTAAGCTGGATTGGTTCTTTAACTTGTCCTGACGATGAACCACATTGGTTGGTTCGAAACGCATCGACAAAAGAATATTTATGTGATTTCGCCGAAAATTCTCTAAACAATGTTATGGATCACAGAAGTCTAAATTCCTTAATTATTACCTAAAGTCTCTAAAGAAACAAACAATTGAATCACATGCCTAAAAAATCTAAGAGTTCAAACCACACACAAACAGTAACTTCCTGTACTAAAAACACTAGTTGGTGATGAAATCCAACATCGTAGAATTTAATACAGAAAGGGCAGTTGGAATAGTTACCCCAACAACCTGCTTAATGAAACAGACTGGCACAAGTTTGTTCAAAAAATCGTCTCGAGTGAAGAGAACCCCCGAGAGTCCAAGTGATTCTAGTCGACGTCTGCTCCAGGTACAGTGAGACACATCCTTCACCGTCACCTTGGGAAATAATCTTAAGTTGATGGACACTAAGGTTACCAACAACAACAAATAAAACTGGGGGAATAGTCTATGATCTGATCTACACGCAAGGGAAAAGTAACGAAGCTCAATCCCCTTGAAGGCTCCTCAACATGATCAATCTGAGGTTTACCAACAATGACCCCAGGCTCCTCGACAATGGTTAATCTGAGGTTTACCGTTTATAATACGCGCAAATATTCTATCTTTCCCAATAAAACAGACTTGATTGTCTCAAAGGTTCGAACATGATCTCGTGATTGACTCCTTTAAGAGAAGCTTCCCAGATTATATCAATTACAATTGGATTTATTTCCTAACATAAGATATAGCTACTTGCTTGTTTTAACTATCTTGGAGAGTTAATTACTTCCTAGTCCAAGATACTAGCTTAAGCTATATTGGTGATAAGAGCCCTAGAAATAAAAAAGATTGCTAGATCAATTTTAACTAAGTGTTACTTTTATGGGTTGTTTCTTAAGTCAATAGGTATGGAAATGAAACTTTGATGGTGTGAAGACTCGACTCCAAAAACACTAAAAAATGCACCTAAAATGATAAACAAATCGTTTTTACTTCAATGAATTTCTAGCTAAAAGAAAGAGTTCGAGAATGCAATTCTTTGAGAAACAAATCTTTCTTTCAACATGTAACCGAAAAGAAATTTTTTTTGTCTTTTCAATAAGAACTTAAAATGAGACTACTAATTATTCTCACAATAAATCCCTTTCCTTTTTTCAACACTCAAAACTACAAAAAACAATTTCTTTCAAAAGAGATTCTACAATTTCTAGAAAAAACTCAAAACTACAAAAACTAATTTTGAGATCTAAAAACTTCTAAAAACCTAATGTATAAAAGATTCAATTCTTTTTTAGGATGTTTTACTTAGTTATTCAGTAAACTAAGGATTAATTAGTTCAGAATAAAAAATCAATAGAAAAACACCCAAATATGTTTTTTTTCATAAAAATGAAATTTAAAACTTATAACCAAGTTCGTTCAAAGATTTGCAAAGAGAAAATGAAATCTATTTCTCAGAAAGGATAGATTTCACAAACCATTCAAACTCATCAAGAAGACAAAAGACACCAAGGTAATCTAAGGTTTTCTAGGCTTATGATCTTTGAGTCACTATAGAGACCAAGTGAAAACCACTCCAGGCATGCAAAACTTCTAGAAAATCATCTAAAACAAAAACACCAATGGAACTTACTCATAAGATATTTTTGACAGAACACATGCAGATCTGGGTAGACACTAAAAGTTGTAAACAAAACCTAAACTTAACTGGAAGAAAACATTTTAGGTTTTTCAAAAATTTGATAAGGTTTGCAGGCTTCCAGAAGAACCAGATGCGGTACCACTCTGTGTACTAAAGGAAAAGTGCGGAAAAGCCCACATTGCTTGTATAAAGAACGTGCGGTCACCTGAAAACTTCGAAAAAACAAAAAATAATCCAGATCCTAAAAACTAACCAATCCAACACACATCAAGAAAAAACCAGAAATGAAAACAAGCTTCTCGAGTCAAAGACAAAGGAAAACCAAAAACCAAATTCAGTTCCCCAGCGGAGTCGCCAATTTGTTGGCTGGATAAATTGATCTTGCAGACAAGGCTGATCTCCCTAGTATCAAAAGATATCTAGCAACAATTAGGACAAGCAAATCTATCTTTTTCTAAACATATACGATTCATAAACAAAAACTATAGAGTTGTTTACACTCTACCTTAAGTCCAACGCTAGTTTGTAGCAACCATCCTTCAACCATCCAAAAGAGTTTCTTTTTGAGAACCTGTAAACACAAACAAGCAAACATCAAATAACACCTGCATAGCTAATATCATAAATCATGTTCATTATGGTGATCAAGGAATCCATAAAATAAACCATAACATAACAGCTTATTGAAAAAAAAAACTTATTTGTATTAACTTTGAAGTAGAAGAACTTTACAACCTTTTTAGCCTTGATGTTGAACAAGCTCTTCTTAGGGTCCGAAACAGGGAATCTCCTTTACTTTGACAAGCTTTACACTCTTCCAAATGAGATCAAAGAGGTATGTAATCTCTCCACATAAAAGCTCAATTAGGAAGACTAAGTTCCAACAGCATTTCACCTCAAAAATATTCAACTTTCAACTTACCGAGTAACCATCCCAATGCTTCATTTTATAGTGCAAAGGAAGGAGGTTACCGGTCCACCTATGAAGGGATAGAGTCCTCCTTCAAAGGGATAAGCTCCTTACATCAACGGATTAGCTCCTTAAGGTATGGGATGCTTGAAACTTAAGAGAGCAAACTTGCCACCTCAAGATCCCTTCCAGAAGCTTCTAGAAATGACTCAAAGTGAGTTTTTAAGAATATACTTGCACTTTTTTTACTTTACAGGGGTCTGCACCCATAACATAGAGACAGAGCGGTCAGGTGTGCAGGGGACATGACCTTTAGATGTGGGACTGTAAGTAATGCTAAGAGAAAGTGTAGAACCAGAGTTTTATAGACTTTTGAGGGCTTTCTCTTATTTTCAGGGCTTGATATGAGGAACTGAGGCTTAAGACTTGCAAAGGAGAAAAGTATGAGTGGTAATGGACTCACACAGATTGTAGAATGTCAAGGTGACAATTTTTTGTGCAACACCCCTAGAGTAAAGAAGAAAAACCACTCGGTCAAGTTGCCAAGAACACCTTCATAGCCTGGGATATTTTTAGAAATATAGCAGAGGAAAATGAGGAGGAAACAAAAAAAGAGAAAACAACACATATTTCATTATATTTGGAATTAATTAGTGGATCTAGAATTTTGAAATAAGTAAAAAACTCAATTCTATTGATGTGCATGTAATAAAATTCTTCCAAATTTAAAGAAATGTCTGTTAAAAGACCAAAATAGAGAAAGAAGAACTTGAAACAAAGGAGGAAATCAAACAAAAGATGAGAAGGAATAACCTAAAACAGAGAAGAAAAAGATGAAAGCATAGAAGGCAGAAACTAAATAAGGTGAGAAGAAAACCAAAACAGAGCTTGAGGAAGTAAAGCTAATAGAGGTAGAGAAGACAAAAGAAAAGGAAAAAGAGGAAGAAGAAAGACAACAGTGGGAGGAGGTGGATACAAAAGCAGAATTCCATGATAAAGAGGAGGATATCACATTAGAAGCATGGTATGTGAGGGAATCCATCAGAGCCATCAAGGATGAAGAGATAGATTAGTTGCTCAGAAGATGAGTAACACCTTCAATAGGGGGGGGCGATGAGCTCCAGAAATGGGTAATTATATGGGCTCATTTTGCCTCTTATTTCGACTTAATCCACAATTATCATTAGTTTATTGCATGTTTTTTATTATATTTATGCTAATAGAGTGAATTAGGTTAGTCATTATGCCAAAAAGTCTAATGTGTGCTTTATGCATATTTTTGGTCAATTTTGAGACAAAATCAAAGGTTTAATGGGCACTTGGCAACCAAATTCAAGGAAGAACAAGGGAGAGGATTTGTAGAAGGTTGTCCCCTTCATTTATGAACCCTTACCTTGAATTCTCCATCAAAAACTCGGAGCACAAGCAGCCACATTGATGATTCCAAGGGGCAGCCGAGAAAGTCAAGTAGGATTGTTGTTATCTTCAGTTCTAGGAAGCTGAGTTCCTTAATTTTAGGAGGACTGTTGGGAGTCCCCATTTATATAAATAATAAGGCTTAGGGCCTTGTTTTTTTTAGTTATATTTTAGCCATTCCATAGTCTATTTTTGCATTTTTGTGCAGTGTTGTACTCAGCTCATTTTCGAGCTCCTTTTGTGGACAGTTTTGTGATGTAACAATTATTTTTTGATCAATGAAGATGAATCCAGCTTTAAACTAGCACTGATCCTTTCTAGAGGGCTGAAGCTCTTGGGTTAGGGCCCAACCCAAGCTTTCCAGCACCTCCTTTGTATATTTATATGTTTTTTTCCTTGCATTCATACTCTGATTTCTGTTGTTTAAGATTAATCTTGCTTTGGTAAAATAGGTTGCTTTTGATGATTAAATTTGTTGTTCTTGCTTCAAGTTGTTTAAGTAGTTTTCTGTAGTAATAGAGGAAGAACCAACAAGGCTACCAGCAGGCCTGGATTCCCTCTATCCCTCCTTGGGACCATGAATTGAGGGCAAGGCCTTGTTGCTGCCCCAAAAACACCATTTTTTTCCTTTCACGCAATTGGTAGTGTGGTGTTTTGAGTTGGAGAAGTTGATATTTTCTTGGATTCACATGCTTAGACCATTTCTTGATCATTTACCATGGCTTTCTCACATAGTTTCCTATTCATAAAATTCTATTCAACACTTTTCTATTTTTAGGTCAAATTAGTAAAACTCTATTTTTTTCAGTTATTGTTTGGGTCAGATTTAAGAAGTAGGTTTGTAGCGCACTTGAATAACATTACAGCTTGTCATCCTTCCATAGCAAAACCTATACCAGCTCATCTTCCACATAATCCTTTATTTGTTCACCACATTTCGCCAAATTGTCCTACTTTCTGCATTCCTTCACGCAGTCACTTTCTTACCCTTTGAGCAAGTCCAACCCTCTTCTTCATTCCTGATCTTCATTAACAGAGCCCTAGACTCTCCAACACTTTCATCCAACCTTCATTTCTTTTTTCCCACCTTTTTTTCCACTTTCAAACTTCCAAAAATCACATTCGGCCTCCTCTTGTAGAACTTCCTGTAGAATTTCCTATCGATCCCCTACAGCCTTCCTATAGAAGTTCATGCGAGCAATTTTTCAAAGTTTGATCACAATGGAAATCTCCAAAAGGGTACTAGGGACTTCTTAGGGCCCCTCCACACCTTCCTCATCATCTACAAAAGCCAACTCCATTTTCCTTTTCCACCAAACCACTGCATAGTCACAATTAGTCAAATCACAAGCATAATAAATCCACATAAAAATACTCAAAATTGCAAAAAGATGATTTCTTTCCAGTTCTCTTCAAAAGTAGCTTGAATAAATGCAATTTACCTTTTCAGTAACCAATGGCACCCATTCCAGTAATTTCCATCTCTTCTCTTGCACGATTAGGGTATGCTAGGGTTTGCTAGGGTTTGAGTTCCATTTCAGTTTTCATTCTCTTTCTGTAAGTAGAATAGCCCCTTATAGCATTAGCCTTTTGCCATCACAGTAAAAGCTTCTTCTAAGAACTCATAGGAGTTGGCTTAAGCTCCTAGCAAACTTGTGCCATCTGATCAAGTGACAATTGTAGTAAGAGCTAGTACTTGTGCATACAACACGTCACTTCCAAGTTTGTTATGAACTACCGGGTTAATAAAAGTAAAGAAGGGAGCCCTAGGAGTTGCAGCATTATTGCTACAATATTGGAGCTCACCATGTACTTAGCTCCCATAATGTTTTTCTTGAGTGTATTAACAAAAGGTTATATTCTTGAGGAATTACACTTTGCATCTAAAGGAAGAAAGTCAAGCTTCATTATTCCTATAGAGTTCTTCTATTTTACAGTCAATGTTAGAACAACCCTTATTGCAGTTGAGAAACTAATTAAACATTTTCATTTTGATGAAGATGAGGAATGGAAGTATCACCCCCATCAAATAATTTCTAATTTAAGAATATCTATGAAGTTTGCACCTTATTCCCATGTGCTCAATCAAGAGAAGGAGAAGTTGGCTAACAAAATTCATGGGCTAAAGTAGTGTAGGTAATAACAAGCCTGGCCTAAAAATATAGAAGCAAAGGCAGATATAGTTAGCCACCAAAACAAAAGTTTGATCATAAAATTCCAACATGATTTCATGGATGTGGATACTCCACAATCCCAAAGTAAAAGAATGAAAAAATGCTTCAAAGTGAAACTAAATCTGACATAAAAACGCTAATGGTAGTTCATGTTTACACTAAAGGGGTATGCACTTCCTTAGATCTATTGTTCCAATATAAGTCACTACAGGAAATGGAAAAGGGTAAGAATATCCTTCTAATATTAGGATGAAACAACCTTTGATCAAATAAAGAAAAAATTATATACTCGACTAATATAAGAGGATCCAATCCCTACTAACTTACTTTCCTATGTGGAATATGAAGTAAGACAAATAAAAATGGTTTTGTTACAACCAAATGTAGATAAGGAAGGATATGTTAGATTGTCCAAAATAAAATATTATCATAGGTTATAAAGTTAGAATAAATTAATTATTAATTTAAGATATTAAATTAATAATTATTAATCTACAATATTTAATTATTAAATGGAGACATTTAGAATTAGAATATTGTTGTAAAAATATATGACTCTACAAATGTGTCATATCTTAGGCTCTAATTTAGGAGAATTGTTAGTAAGTTGTTTGAATAGCTTTTATTGTAAATGGACACTTGTTATTTTATAAGTAATTCATAATTAGAGGTATTTAGGACATTGAGCTTATAAATAGCTCATTGTAAGAGTGTTTTGTTGTTCGGGTGTAAACTCTTGCAAAATTCTAGATGTAATTGCTTTTCTTATTAATAAAATTACATGTCTGAGAACACTTCTTCCATTACTGTGGTATCAGAGCTCCAATATGCAGCTGATGTGAGGAGGAGATTCCAGCTCTACTAGTTTTTGGAAAACTCCATTGAATTGACCAACAAATGATTGGTATAAAAATTGTCTTGTTTTTTGTTCAAAAGGAAAAGAAATTATTATTTTAATGATTTTAGATTTTTTAAATCTGAAAATTAACTTTTTTATTATTATCCAAATTTGCTCCCGTGTTTTGAATTTATGTTATTTTCTCCACTTCAACACGCTTTTTGGCCTTGATAAGAATATCCTCACCCAAAAGAATTGAGCCTACAACTGTTGTTGTTGCAAAAGTAATCGCATTGGTGACAAGCACTGCAAGGGAGATTGGGGTGTCCCCCAACATGAAAAAAACAATATCCAAGTTGGTCTTTGAAAAAGGAAAAATATTATTGATCTTACTTCTTTAAGTAGACATCTCTAACTAGTGCATCATATTCCTTCCTATCTATCATTTCCTGAAGCCTTTCTAGGTGATCCTTAAGTTCTTTACTCTTCTCCATCAACTTTGGCCTTGGACGTACAAAGCTAGCACCTATTATAGATTCATTTGGGCATATCAACCCCAACTTACAGGTTAATGTTATTAGATTTCATTAACCCCTAATATAGTTGTTGCATGCCCTAAAGAGGTTAATCATCATAATACCTTACTCGCAAAGAAGTTCCATTACAGAAAACATCCGAAAGTACTCCTAAAGAGATCAACACAGGAAGCCTTCTATTAGGCTGCAATGCATTACAGGGGCTACACTGACTGGTTGCTATGCATTTTACTTAGTCTCTCTTTAGCCTGCGATGAGCAAACTTGGGAAATTTTCCATGAGGGTTTGAAGATTCCTTATCCACTGGAAACCTCTAGAAGTTTCTCAAGGGCCACCTGCCCTCTGAGTTCGCCCTTGGATGACAAAAGGAATTAGGAAACATCAACCTCCTATCTCCCTCTTTCATGGAACCAATTTCTAAAAATAGAAAGGCATTCATCATCATCATTGATGACCCAACCTCCTTCTCTCATCTATAAATAGATAATTCATGCAAGAGATCTAGAGGCTGAAAAATATTGAGTTGCAAGGAGATGCTGGTGGTATGAGATTAGGATTGAGAGCAAGTATTGTGATATTGTTGCAATGTCTTGCTTTTCATAAGGTGAAGAAGGATTAAATTGGAAGGATGATGCTGGATCGAACTTGCATCAGTTGTAATCTTTCCTCTTATCAATAAAGTTTTCAAGATTTTTCCCTTATGATTGTGTTTATGTTAAATGCATTCATGTGTATATCATGCTTTCGATTCAATGCTATTTATGAACAATAGGTCATTATGCTTTGACGGGTTTTTGTTTCTGTAAGTTGTGCAGGTACTTCTCAAGTGATTTAAGGGAAGGAACAGCGAAATCGGTCAAGGGAGATAAATAACAAGCGAAAGTTACAAGTAGGTTCCCTGTCCCTTATCTTATCTGTTGTTTATAGGAAAAATTAAGATTGCTTTGACTGTTGTTTCTAGATCAGCTACTAGATCTAGAGGGTTAGGCATTTGTAGAAACACTAAATATTCCCAAAACAAATTGGTGACTCCACTGGGGACTATCATTTTCCCTTTTTAGTAGCTAAGTAGCCTCTTAGAACATTCCAATATACTGTACTTGCTGTCAATTAATAAATTCAATTCTAATCTACTGAGAATTGAATCTAATTTGAGCCAAAAACACCTTCAAAGTTGCTCATTGTAATCATCGCACTGTCCTTAACTGAGATCTGTGATGCATTACAGTTCCTGAATGGGTACAGAGTGATTCAGTGCACTGTCTATCACCATAGCCTACTCTGATCTCTTGAAGATCAGTTTTCCCATCTAGGAACTGAAGTTTTTGTTAATTGTCATCTTTGATTGAATTTCTTGTTGAACATGACTGATGTCTCATCTCTGAAACCAGCTTTCATCTCTTTAATTTGGCCCTGTTTAGACTAGGATTGGTGAATGTTTTTTATGTATTTATTGTATCATTTGCAATCCATTGCCGAAAAGTAGTTTTTTATCGATTTTCGTTTCGATATAAAAATTTCATAAAGTCCTCATTTTTTTCGAAAAGTGAAGTGTCATAAAATCCTCCTTCATAGCTAATCGAATGGTCTATTTTGTGCATTTGATTTGATTTTCATTCAAAATGTTGGAAAGCTTCATTTCTTCAAAATTAATAGTGTCGTTCAATCTTTCTTTCTCTCTTAGAAGAAAATTGTCATAAATCACCATTTTTATGAAAAAGTTCTGAATCATTTGTGCATTAGTTTTTCTTATTGCATCATTCATATTAAGAGAAATTGAAAAGAAATACATACATTTGCAATTTAGAGTTTCAGTCTGTGTTCTAAAAGGAATGGTTTAGGGAATTGCATTAGTTTGTGATCTTTGTTGATTGCTCAAAAGTACTTCTATGCTCTATCCCTTATAGTTTGGATTTTCATTGTTGAAATTAAATGAAAAGAGTGCTTATCATTCTAGCTGCATTCTTAGGAAATTCAGA
Source organism: Pinus taeda (assembly GCA_000404065.3). Classification (NCBI taxonomy): domain Eukaryota; kingdom Viridiplantae; phylum Streptophyta; class Pinopsida; order Pinales; family Pinaceae; genus Pinus; species Pinus taeda. Next base: position 43,604 of record APFE031015194.1, read on the forward strand.
ACACATTTTGTGGTGAACCTTCAAAGGAAAATTTCTAAGCAAGATCAACTTAAAATAAATATCAATTAATCTAACAATGCTTTGGAACTTAACGGAAACATCTAGAGGTCTAGGCTAGAGACGTGTTCCAACATCTTTAAACCTAGTGGCTGTTGTTTTATTGAAGGTTGGGTGATTCCTCCTCTTTGATCTGATAAGTTCTAGTACGGACTTATGCTCCATGTACCATTGTGTATATAGCGGGAGACCCCAATAGGTTGAAATCCTTTATCCCTAGGAAGCTGATTCTACCGCCTTACTGATCGCAATGCATTGAACACAACATTTGGGAAGATTGACTGCCATACGTAAAGTCCTTCGTAATTTCTCTTTCATTTATCACCAAGGTGTATATTACAGTTTTTCGATTTTTCTGGTAAAACCTCTTGTCTAGAGTCTCCAGAGTAGTCACTTTCATTCCTTTTTGACTCTTTAAAATTAAAAGGATCATCTGAGCACTTGTCCTTTCAGGCTCATTAAAAATCGAAGGTGGCTAGAGTCATGTTTTTCTTTTTCTCGACTCTTTAAAATTGAAAAAGTGAAGTTGTGTCCCAGTGTCGTTAAAATTAATTGACGACAAATAACATTCTTATTCCTTAGTTGAGTTTAAGTTGAGGTTCAGTTCTATAATGAGAGAATCAGTTGACTTAGTTTAACTTAGTCAAGTCCAGTTAGATTATTTTAACAAGTTAAAATAATGAAATATAGTTTGTTAATGCTTGCATGCATGTGACAACTATTATTTTAGATAATTGAGAATTCATTCATGGATAACTGTTGCATGTCAGTTCTGTCAGAGACCCAGTTGAGATCAGATGTGGGACAGTGTACGCTCAGATTCTTGGATATTTCTAGTAAGTATTCCTTGCATGGAGAAGGATCTATTATAGGAGATTGGAGGACTTGTGGCCTATATATTGAGGCCTAGGTAGTCCATGATTTTCATCTTCTGATTGAAGATCATAAAAGTACAGAGAAAGTCAGATAGCTATTGAGATGATTCTTTTTGTATTGTGAATAGGATTTCCACTTAATTGATAATACATGGTTGGGGTTTTATGCTAGTGCTTTCCCTTGGATATATCTTGTGTTATGTGTGATTATTTCTCTTGATCAGTTATGGATGTTTCTACTTGATGTTGCTCATGAATTCGATTATGCTTCTGCTTAATGTTTTGTAGAAGTAGAACAAGTATTATGCTTTAGGACATTGCATATATCAGTTTGTTTTACAAGTGAAATTTCTACATGATATCAGAGCTAGCTGATTTGTAGAAAAATTCTACATGGTATCGGAGCACAGGTGATCAAGCAAGAACAGTGTACTAGTAGGAGAAATTCAAAGTTTATTATTCGGGATATAGATCTCAAGTTCTTATCTCATCTATTTCATCAATGGCATTCTATGGTTTGAGGCTTGAGTATGCCCTTGATGGAAACTCAAACTATATAGTTTGGAAGGATTGCATGGAGGTAGTTTTGGAAGATAATGTCCTTATGGATTTCATTCATCAAGAAATTCCTAAGCCTACTAACAAGACTGGGCAAGTGGAATGGAGGAAGTATGTGGCTAGAGCTAGGAGAATTCTATTGGGGGGAGTGCGAGATCATATTGTCTCGAGCCTCCATGGGAAGGAGACTCCACATGCAATGTGAAAACATTGAAAGATTTATATTAGAATAGCATTGATCAGAGGAAGTTGACACTGAAGGACAAACTTCGAAAGATTAAGTGTGAAAGGGATGAGACGATCTCTATGTATCTGACCAAGCTCATCACATGTAGGGATGAGCTTACAAGTGTACGGGTCGTGACATCAGATGAGGATATGGTGAGTCTAGCACTCCTTGGCCTTCCTAAGAGCTAGCATAGCTACTAGGACTTGGTGAATGGAAGGGAGAAACTGCCAAATTGGGAACGACTATGGTCAGACTTAATGCATGAGGAGATTAAATGAAGCACCAGAGGTAGTTCTTCATCCATGCATGATGAGGAGAACTGTGCCTTAGCGAATAAGGCAAAGAAGGGGAAGGAGAAGGTTTCTCTTTCCAAATCCAGTTCTTCCAATGATGGGAATAAGGTTGACAAATCGAAAGTGTGATGCTTTCATTGTCATGAGGTGGGCCATTATGCTGTAAATTGTCCATAAAAGAAATCCAAGAAGGGATCCGAGGAAGGATCTGAAGGTGAGGCACTTGCTTCACAGTTTGAGTTGGATTTCACACTCTTTGCATGCATGGTTTCATTCATGGTGGGAAGTGGTTGGCTTCTTGACAGTGGAGCTTCTTTCCACTTGATCGGCAACAAGAGTTTCTTCAGTACTTTGGAGGAGAAAGATCTCCAAATACTCATAGCGATGGGTAATGATGAGAAGTATAGTGTCTCAGGTGTAGGCACGGTTATGTTTTAGAGGGAGCATGGAGCTTTCCTTACCTTAACCAATGTCATGTATGTACCAAACTGAAGAGAAATTTGGTATCAATCGTGATGCTAGAAGACAAAGCCTATGATGTAGTCTTTTGTAAGGGAAAGGTTTTCCTTAGACACATCATCACTAGACAGGTGAAGCAAATTGGTGCACGAGTCAAGAACCTGTATGCTCTTGAGGTTCAAGATGCATGTAAATCCTTGAGCAGCAAGGCAACTGATGGATACTTGGTGGTTGAGAGGGAGGGTATATTACCTCTCAACATGCAGAGCCAGAAGAAGTCTCAAATGATTGTGGAGGAGCCACCATTAGTGCAACAGCTTCAGGAGGTTGTGGAGCAGCCACAACAGGGGAAGCTAAGTGGAGATTGATCAGAGACATCTACTCATGCAGAGACCTCCAGTAGGGGGAAAATTCAAACCAGGTGGGATAAGGGATCACATGCAGCCATAGTTCCAGGTAGGAGGTGGAGCGATATAGAGTGATCATCCCAAGGAGGAGGGGCAAGATCCTTGAGGTACCCAACCTCTTGGATGAGACCTTGCTACAGGAGCCCTGATGTGGAGTAGCAGGAATTGACTAATTGGGTAGAGACAGATGCTGATGGAGTGGCAGACAGAGCGACAGTGTAGGGAATCCCAGGACATCGCATAGCTAGCAGGCTTCAACAATGCGAGAGGCACAAGTATTTTGCACAGTGCTAGGTGGCACAGAAAGGTGTGCAATGGTGCAAGATGCATGGAGATGTTACAGTAGCATAGATGTCAGAGAGGGAGCACTTGTCAGCAGCAGGTAGAGCTTCAACATCAGAGTATGTTCCTAGTCCAACAAAGTGGTCATTTGGGAGTGTTTTTGTTCCAAGTGTTATTGGAGCAAGTGCACCGAGTAGATGTGTTGCACGCAGAGCATTCCAGAGTTATAGGATCGGGTTCGAGAGGAAGCCTCTCTTGTTGAGAGGGAGTGTTGAAAAATGTGCAACAAGAAATGTTAAATTTAGAATGTGCTAAAAATAGACCTGCTAAAAATATCATGTCTAAAAATAGTAGTTTGGCCAATGAGGTCATTGGCCACATTGGGTGAGAGGTGAAACTGCTAAAAGTAGAAAGTTCTAAAAATAGCATTTCTGGGTCCCTTCCTATTTTTAGCAGTTCCTAGTCTAACTATAGGAAGTAAAAATGAATTTGGTCTTAACAGTAGTTTAAAATATTAATTAATTAATCTCCATGAGTTAATTAATTATGGAAAATTAAGCTTGAAGTCTTTGTGAGATCATGCAATTATTTTCTCCCTTGATCTACAAATTTATCTCTTGATTAAAGGAAATAAGGTTCAGTTCTATAATGAGAGAATCAATTGACTTTGTTTAACTAGTCAAGTCCAGTTATATTATTTTAACAATTTGTTAAAATAATAAAATAAAATTTTTTAATGCTTGCATGCATGTCACAACTATAATTTTAGATAACTGATAATTCATTCATGGATAAATGTTGCATGTCAGTTCTGTCAGAGACCCAATTGAGATCAGATGTGGGACAATGTACTATCAGATGCTTGGATATTTCTAGTAAGTATTCCTTGCATGGAGAAGGATCTATTATAGGAGATTGGAGGACTTGTGGCCTATATATTGAGGCCTCGGTAGTCCATGATTTTCATCTTTTGATTGAAGATCATGAGAGTACAGAGAAAGCAGGATAGCTATTGGGCTAATTCTTTTTGTATTATGAAGAGGATTTCCACTTGATTGACAATACATGGTTGGGGTTTTATGTTGTTGCTTTCCCCTGGATATATCTTATGTTACGTGTGATTATTTCTCTTGATCAATTATGCATGTTTCTACTTGATGTTGCTTATGAATTTGATTATTCTTCCGCTTAAGGTTTTGTGGAAGTATAACAAGTATTATTCTTTAGGACATTGCATATATTTGTTTGTTCTACAGGTGAAATTTCTACATGGTATTAGAGCTAGTTGATTTGTAGAAAAATTATACAGTTTCAACAGCTTCAGGGACTACAGTTACTTCAATTATTTCTGGTACATCCGTTCCTAAAAATGAAGTTTCACAGTTACCTAAGGACATTAGCACTGATCCTAGTGTAACAGTAACCGAGGTTGTCCAACAACAAGTTGATCCTCAATTTGAAATTGTTCAACCAGGAAGTGCTTCTGAACTTGAAATAGATCCATCAAGAGTTGGTCCAGAATCTATCCTAGTTCAAATAGAAGTTACATCTAAACCAAAAGTTGTTCAGGAACCTCCCTTTGAAATTGTTGTTCATTTACTTGAACATCTGGACTTTGAATTTCAACATTCAGAATTTGTTACCCCTCCGACATTAGTCATTGTAGAAACTACACTTTCATCAACACCAGAAATCTTTCACAGACCTGATGGTCAACCTCTTCCACCAGATTTGATTTCCATAGAAGAGATAGTAGAGGATTCCACACATGGCACCCCAATTCACTTTGGAACTGGGATTAATCTTTATCCTACTACACCTGGTTACTTTGCTTCATCTGATCCTACTTCCTTGCAAGTTCCAGTCGAACCTTTAGGACAACTTTTGGGCCAGTTAACTATGGCTGAACAACCGTCAACATCCAAGGCTATATCATTTGATGTAGCTACAACAGAATCTTCTGTTGTCACTCCCTTGATGTTTTCTACCACACCTAAGTCACACCTATACGATGAATTGTCCGTCTCGATTGGTTACCAATCATTGTTTGGAACCCACTCACAGGTTTCTTCTGCACCATGGTCAACACCCATAAACTCATCCAGAATTCTACCTAGTTTTTCTCAAATGGGAACTTAACAATTTGATCCTACACATTAGTATCAATTTGGGTAATTTAGTCATCAAAGACCAGTGTATCCATTAAATACTAGATTACCACCATATGGAGAGCAATATCCCCTTTCTGGGGTGTTAGAGCCTAGATTTTCCTCGGGCGGGAAAGGCAAGGGTCTAGATCCACATCAAACCACGCTCAGCCTCATAGCTAGCCCTACAAGGATAGGAGAGGGCTCTCTTCGGGTCGATCTCGGCAAAATACAATCAATGGGGCCTCGAGATGACTGCAATAAAAGCTAATTTTAGGCTAGTTATGATGTGCAAGGACTTGATTTGAGTTTTTGGGGGTTTTGTGTTGGAAACAGGGAAAGGAAAATTGGGCTAGGGGATGAGGAACAATTTCTGTAGAGTTCTGATTGGGGTAGGAAGGAAATCACTTTGATGCTTTAAAGTGAGTGAATGGATGGATCAAACTGGTGAGGAGCCAAGGAGAGCACGAGAGTCTCAAGAATTTTCCTTAAACAGATGAAAACATGGAAATTTAAACAAATTCAAAGGCAGAGCATAGTAGTTAATGGATTCTACCTTAATCACTCATTTGTTCAAATTCAGAAGAAGAGAAAGTAAAATGATACACATAACACTAATGAACTTACAATTACTTAGAGAATAAAACCATCAAAACATAAAACCACATGGATCCCAAACAGTGCTGCAAAACCCTGGCCTTTCCTTAGCCAAAAATGTAGAGATAGAATGTACAATGATATGCCAAATCAATCCCAAGTATCCAACCCTGAAAATGACTCAGAAAATACATGATATAGACTAGCCCAACCCATTCCCTTGCCTCTAAGAGTCAAGCTCATCATTCTAGGAGATGTTTGAACTAGTTCTAAACAAGGAACTGAAATCTGGGTAGTCAAACAACTTACCCCTATATGCTAGGAAACTGATTCATTCATTTAATTTTCACCTTTTAGTCAATGAATCATCTAGAACAAGTAAATATGTGCCAAAATTACATCATAGTCCTCAAGTTACATATCAAATCCATTATTCTGAATCTGAAGAGCTTCTTATGCCTAATCCCCAATCAATTCTGCCACTGTCATAGTTCTTCTGAGATGTCTTCTTCTTCTTCAGTGCTTTCTTCTTAAGATTTTTTCCCATTGTTCCATGGATCTCCTTCAAGTGATCAAGCTTCTACCAAAGGACTTGCTGTGATACCAATTGTTGGAAATAATACTGAGAGGGGGGGTGAATCAGTATTATCAAATCAGTAAAACTTTTTAAATTCCATACTTAGATACATATACGCTACTTCAGTTAAGTGAACCCGCATGTATACGTGACTGTGTCTAAAGCAATGAGCGTATATCCAGATTATTTATGGTTCAGACAATCCATTACATGTTGACCTTTAGTTAATGCATCAGAACTTAATTGACCATATGAATAGTAAACAGAAGTAGTAAAACAGAACAGATCATTAAACACAAGAAGCACACATGAACACCATGATATAAGGTGGAAACCCAATGTGGGTGAAAACCACCTGCTGCAATTTGTTTCTATCTTCCTTTAATAAGAAACTTCTTGTACAATGTACTAGTGCAGTCCTTTACCAGTACGCAGGCTGCAACCTGCAGAGAGCTACAACCCTCTCTCGTTCTCCAGCTTCTTCTGGAAGGGAGCTACAACCCCCATAGTTCTTGTACTAGCTAAGATACTAGTATGTAGGCGCCAACCTACAATCTTCTCCCCTCCAGGTACCAAATTTCATAAATTTTCAGACTGGATACACTGAAGCACAACTCTATAATCTGAAGGCCACGTTTCATCCAATTTTCATACTGGACCCATCAATATCATTGAAGCACGCAATCAATCAACACTAGCATTATTATCAATCCTGAATACCCAAATACTGAATCACTGAAACCTGTCAAGCAATCAATCACCAAGCAACACAGAGCAGAAACCCTGAACTCTCGCCAACACTATTCAGAATCCAACTCACCATCAACAAGGTCATATCTTAAATGGTATACTACGCTACTCTATGGACGAACCAAAACCCTGCCGTACATACCGCGCTTTGACCAAAGCCACACCCGCGTACGAAAGATTCTATAAATATTCAATCATGATTTGCAGCGATTTCAAACTTAAGTTATACCCAGTTCAGATCATTACATGCGTCAGTATACATATCTAGAATAAACATAATCAATCATATAGAGATAGTTCATTTCAAACCATTTGATCCCAATCTATCCTTAGATCTTGTTCTCCATCAACTTGTGAGATCCCTCCTTGGCTTAGATCAAGCAACCCATAACCTGCATACTGGATCTCATCCTTCATCAGATATTCAAGACTTTCTCCATCCCTTGCCTAATGATCTTCTTCTCTTTTATAGTCTTATGCCTTACTCAATACCATGGTCCAAAACCGTAACAAACCAATACCATGAACCCAATACTAGGGATCAACACATCTGAAGAGATACTACGGTCCAAAATCATAGGTTACCAAGGACTAACTACCATGGACCAAAAGTAAGTTTTCCCACATGTACGCGCTTTTCCATTCATGGAAGTGCATGCATACGCATACGCGACTTCTGATCAACAATCCCGCGTGTATACGCATTTTTGTATATAGAGAACTTACGAGTATAACCTGCGTGTATACCCTACTTGGTATATAGCTAACCTTCGTATATACGCGACTTGGTACATAGTGAACCTGCATATAACCTGCCTTTGTACACGACTTGGTATATAGAGAACCTGCGTATATACTCAGCTTTCTTCATTCTTTGTAGTCTGATCATCAATTCTTTACTACTGATCTGTTACACTATAATCTGTCATCTTGCCATCAAAGACAACACTTGTATCATAATGCCAACAATCTCCCCCTTTGGACTTGATGGTAAAGCTAACTTGTCACACTTGGAACTTAACATCTGATTCCTTTGAGCTGTCCTTCATCCCATGCATTCAGACGCATTTGATATCTCTTCTGAAGATTCATCTAGTTATAACTAAGTGAGATGTTCTTCTATGAGTGGTTTGCCATCAAGTACAACACATGTCTCATAATGCCAACAATCTCCCCCTTTGGACTTGATGGCAACAACACCAAATCACTCTCCCCCTTTGACATCAAGGGCAAAGGGCGGACCAAGATATCCTCTTTCCTTGATAAACATTCCGCTGTCCATACTCCCCTTGAGTACCTGCTGAAATTTCTGAATAAGCTCCCCCTTTGTATATGCCAAGGTGTACCAATCTGTCCATGCTCCCCCTTAGTACCTGCTGAGTCTCTGCATTGCTGAAGTGTGTCGTTCATGCTCCCCCTGGCTGTAGGCAAGATCTGCACAAATATGTTCTACAAGAAGAACATGACTCTATCATAAATGACCTTCCTATCACTAAAAGACTCAATACATACATCCATCACCCAACCAAGTGGGACTTGACTCATCTACCCAACCAAGTGGGGATACATCAAAAGTTTACACATGATAGAACAAGAACATTACATCATCCATCTCAGGCATAGTGGGGAAACCAACATAGGCCGTTACATGACCTTGATAATAAAAGAAATATAAGACATATAGACCAAATATCAAAAGCAAGACTTATGAAAGTCACCAATGACTAATATCAGTAGCCTCTGTTAAACACTTTTCAGCTCAGCAACCATGATCTTCTGTTCTCCTTTTGTACTACTTGAACCCAAAAACAGCTTGTGTATATGAACCAAGAGCTTCTAAGGTAATGCCAACAACACATTATTAGAAGTTTAGCTTCTCCCCCTGAAGCTGTGCCAGTTGGTCTCTGTCATCTCCATATCAGACTCTTCTCACCCTGAGTCTGGACCACTGATTTCATTCATATTAGCATATACGCAACTGTATCCACTGAAACAGGCGTATATACACGGATACTCCTTAGTAATCTCGCGTACAACTATTTCCAGATCAGCAACCTGCAAATGTCCTCTACCAAGGTATGTCTGCATATAGAAATCAATTCATCCTTTTGAAAAACATCATAAATTATTCACATTATATCATATGTGAAAAACACCATAGTCATCATCATCAAGATTTGCATGACCCTCCATGTAACATTACACGGGAATATCCCTTATCTGATAACCATTAATCAACATATGTGAGAATCATTATATCAACATATCTTCAATAATGCAACTCCATGTATCCAGCATTATGTATCTAGAGCTCAAGATTTTGTCAAGGTTTCTTTATATCATCAACATCAACAATCCTCATCCACATGATCACCAAGTACTATATGAATCCTGCATCATAATAGTATTTCATGCATATGATGACAGCAGCATATGAGAGACTTCTTCATCAAGTAATGACGTTGAGTATTCAAGCTTTTTACTTCTCCTTATCTTTATGAAAATCATCATGTAAGCATCATATATGCACAACCAATCCACAAATATGATCTGAACATCAACTATGTAACCCCAAGAATCATATGATATTTTATCATGGACAACTCATAACCACATCATAGCAAGATATATCATTTAGCCATATAAGTATCATCATCAAGGACTATTAACCATAATGCCAACAATGCTTTGTTGAAGGCATGTGCTCCCCCTCAACAAGTGCCATCTGTGTACTGTTAGATCTGATCATGCATATATCAGCAACAAGCATCAAGACATCATCATCATCAAGTTAGAATTAAAGAAACTTCTAAACATCTTACAAGTATCAAGACATTTCCACACATCCTCAGCAGATTGTAACTGATAACCAATAGAGAGAATAATGGACTGAATCATATCACACCCTTTTTCTGAGCCTGTCCCCACTGCTTTTCCTCATACTGACATATACGCGACTTTGCAGTGTATAACTCACGTATATACGCGACTTCTCTTCATGAAACTTGCGTATGAGATTTAGGAAACTGAAGATCAACACTTTCAGCTCCCCTTGAGTCTGTTATGTCTGTGTTGTGCTGAGTATCCTGTGTTGTGCCACATCTTTCTGACTGAACTTCCTTCTTCTTCGATACCTTCAAGCATGTTGATGATTTCTTCTTATCATGAACTTTGTTCCTGCAATCTTTTGCTCTATGTCCAAACTTGTTACATGCATAGCATCTTACATGTTTCATATTCGTCTTATAGCAATCAGTAGCCTTGTGACCATACATATTGCAAGCAAAACAATATCCATTAAAGTACCTCGAATGTGATGATCTTTCTGCATGATGGTCTTGAACCCTTCTTTTTCTGCATCTAGCTGCAACATGTCCAAGATTATGACATACATAACATTCAAAACTATTCATAGGAGGAGTTTGAAGAATTTCTTTCCTTGATTGCTGATAGGGTTGACCTCTCATCTCCTTGCTGATCATTTTAGATTTCTCTTTAGAGTTCCTTGCTTCACCTTGTGAACTAGATTCACCTTTAACAGATTCATGGAAACCAAGACCAGTCTTGATAACAAGAGACCTTTGACTACTAAGAATATCATCCAAGACTTTAGTACTATCTTGAAATCATAATAGTTTATCCTTTTCTTCTAATTTACCTTTCAAGATATTTACCTCAATTTGATGTTGCTCTTCCTTTTCAAGATACTGCTTCTTCACGTTCTCTTCAGCATTCCTTTCTTCTTCTAACTGACGTCTTAGATTGAGAATCTCCTTTTCTTGTTCTTCATTCACATCCTGCAGCATTTGACGAACTCTGGAGACACATTCTAGTTGTGCTTTTAAACTGATAACTTTGTTTTCCTGATTTTCAATACCTTGGAGTAGATCTTTATTCTGCTTCTTGGCTTCTTCAAGTTCTTCCTTTAGTGAGAGGGTCGAAGCTTCAAGACTTTCATAATCACTGGATCTATCTCTGAGATTCGTGATTGTTTTGTTCTTTTCATTGACTTCTTTTCTTAGAGATGTGACTTCATCATGCAACTTTTGATTTTTGTGCCTGAAAAACTTCCTTATCTTGCTTTCTTCCTCTTGTTGGTCTTTTAGCAACTTTAGATATTTGGCCTTGAATAACTCTAGATTGGCTTTCAGTTTGGTAGCTTCTTCTTTGGAGTCAGATTCCCTTTTGTTCAATAGATCTTGTTGATCTCTAATTTTTTCTGCGAGCCTTTTAAATTTTGCCTCTATTTGATATCTTTCTTCTTCACCCATAAGAGAAAGTTCAGTTGTTTCGCTATCACTTTCATCTCTTCCATATGGAAATATAGCTGGAACATCAGAGGATAGAAAATTCATACCAGATAGTTCATCTTCATCTAATTCTAAATCTGAAGAGCTTCTTATGCCTAATCCCCAATCAATTCTCCCACTGTCATAGCTCTTCTGAGATGTCTTCTTCTTCTTCGGTGCTTTCTTCTTAAGATTTTTTCCCATTGTTCCATAGATCTCCTTCGATCAAGCTTCTATCAAAGGACCTGCTGTGATACTAATTGTTGGAAATAGTACTGAGAGGGGGGGGGGGTGAATCAGTATT
>APFE031015194.1:55594-76988 GCA_000404065.3 Pinus taeda
AGATCATCACACACAAGAAGCACACATGAACACCATGATATAAGGTGGAAACTCAATGTGGGTGAAAACCACCTGCTGCAATTTGTTTCTATCTTCCTTTAATAAGAAACTTCTTGTACAATATACTAGTGCAGTCCTTTACCAGTATGCAGGCTGCAACCTGCAGAGAGCTACAACCCTCTCTCGTTCTCCAGCTTCTTCTGGAAGGGAGCTACAACCCCCATAGTTCTTGTACTAGATAAGATACTAGTACGTAGGCGCCGGCCTACAATCTTCTCCCCTCCAGGTACCACGTTTCATAAATTTTCAGACTGGATACACTGAAGCACAACTCTATAATCTGAAGGCCACGTTTCATCCAATTTTCATACTGGACCCATCAATATCATTGAAGCACAAAATCAATCAACACTAGCATTATCAATCTCTGAATCACCCAATACTGAATCACTGAACCCTGTCAACAAAAGCAGTCACCAGAACACAAAGCAGAACCCTGAACTCTGCAACACTATTCAGAACCAACTACACCATCAACATCATAGCTTAAATGGTATACGCTACTTGGACGAACCAAACTTGCGTACATACGCACTTTTACCAAAGCCAACCCGTGTACAGATCTATAAATATTCAATCATGACTTGCAGCGATTTCAAACTTAAGTTATACCCAGTTCAGATCATAACATGTGTCAATATACAGATCTAGAATAAACATAATCAATCATATAGAGATAGTTCATTTCAAACCATTTGATCCTTATCTATCCTTAGATCTTGTTCTCCATCAACTTGTGAGATCCCTCCTTGGCTTAGATCAAGCAACCCATAACCTGCATACTAGATCTCATCCTTCATCAGATATTCAAGACTTTCTCCATCCCTTGCCTAATGATCTTCTTCTCTTTTATAGTCTTAGGCCTTACTCAATACCATGGTCCAAAACCATAACAAACCAATACCATGAACCCAATACTAGGGATCAACACATCTGACGAGATACTACGATCCAAAATCATAGGTTCAAATACCAAGGACTAACTATCATGGACCAAAAGTAAGTTTTCCCACATGTACACGCTTTTCCGTGCATGGAAATGCGTGCATACGCATACGCGACTTCTGATCAATAATCCCTCGTGTATACGCATTTTTGTATATAGAGAACTTGCGAGTATAACCTGTGTGTATACCCTACTTGGTATATAGCGAACCTGCGTATATCCGCGACTTGGTACATAGTGAACCTGTGTATAACCTGCCTCTGTACGCGACTTGGTATATAGAGAACCCGCATATATACTCAGCTTTCTTCATTCTTTGTAGTCTGATCATCAATTCTTTACTACTGATCTATTGCACTATAATCTGTCATCTTGCCATCAAGGACAACACTTGTATCATAATGCCAACAATTCAATCCTCCTCCCTTGGGCAGCTCGATGATTCTCCGGGATGTTTTGTAACTCCATAATCACCTGCTGATCTTCGAGCTGCTTATTCCTCTACTCCAAGTATCTTATAATCCACTTAGCTCTCTCCAATTTGATAGACAAGGCTTGGATCTCTGTCCACTGCTCCTGGATGATCTCTCTAAGTTTGGCACTCTACGGACCCGTATCTGTATCATCATCATGAATGAGAATGAAGTCAGTCTCTCGTTCACTTGAAGACCCCTCATCCTACATTGGCCTCTTTCCTTTGTCCGGTACTTGTGGTGCTGATGTCGAAAGCGAGGCCCCTTCCACCCTGGGTGGAGATAACACTCGCTTTGCTGCTGAAAACAAATGTCTAGTGCCCCTCTAATATGTGATGAATACTGGCGCACTAACAGTCTCATGGTGCTCATACTGATCAGAAGGTCCACCTATCTTATGCCCAACTTCTGAAAACCCCTGTGAAGCTCTGAAAAAATCACTGGAAATGAAATCATCCCATGTGATACCCTATAAACCAAGCTGATGCACAACAATGATCTTGATGAGCACATAGTGGTAAATGTTGTTGTACTGCTGTTCCAGAATATTCCTCCACACAAGAGTGGTCATCCTCTTGATGTTTTGGTACATGAAATATGGAATGTTCATGAATCTCACTCTTGTGAAATGCATCAATAACCTGATATGGTATGCATAGAGGTGTGAGAAGCCTTCACAACTGAAGTATCTGATAATGAGTCTCATCAATGGCGCATAAGATTCCTTTAGAAACTAAAATGGGAATACTCTCCTGAGCTTCTTCAAATAGCTAGGCTTGATGTAAGGTTCATAATATGATCTATCCAGCTGCTACCCTTTGTTCCACTCTTCCCCTATATTCAGTATCCTGGTGGCCTGAGAGATGGCTTTTGGTGTCAAGGTAAAGTCTACTCCAGCAAGAGTAACATGACTATCATGCAAATGTAAAACAAATAACCGAACTAACTCCTAATGATGCTAGATCTGAGTGATCATCTCAAAATACTGAAAGCATGACATTTGCTGAAAGCATGTCATCGCAAGCAGGCAAGCTTGCAATTGAGTTAAGGAATTAGGCTCTTCTCTGACATGTCTGCCACCTTTTTGCGGCCTTCTCAGCACATTAAGCTCAGTGGATGAGTCACTACCTTACTCATACTCTTGCTCATATGATGAATCTGTCTCTGTCATAATGCTACAATGTGTATGTTGAGTAGGTGTTTGGTTTGGCAAAGAGAAATAAGTGATGTGTTTTCAATGCCAATGTGCCACAAGAAAATGAGGGAATGTGAGGAAGAATATAGGAGGGGGAAAATTATATGATGGAGCTTGCCAAGTGAAATTTAAAATGTGCAACAATCACTTTGAGGGATGTGGGAATTTAGGGATTTTGAAAGTGATATGGGAAAGGGAGAATGATAGGATCTTAGGATAAGGAAAATGGGAAGCAGGGATGGGAGGTTAGAGGATAAGGGATTAATTACAATGACAGGGTTATGAGAAGGGAAGGGATCACAAGTAGGAAAACAAAATTAGCACCAAAATTATAATTTGAAAACACCAATTCATCAACACCAAAGGAGAAACTTTTAATACATAGGGTTTATATTCTCACACCTTGAACCTTTGAATCTTCCTTCTAAACAACACCCCACACAAGTTAAATTCACTAGAAGAGCTCTTTAACTTACTTAGAGCAGAAGAAATTGTGAGTTTGATGACCGAAGTGGCAAGAAACTGGCCTGTAGGTTCTGTGCGCCGCACACAAACCCAGTGCACTGCGCCTCCTGGATGCGTTGCGACAGTGTAATTTTACACTGCGGAATTTTGCCCGATGCGCCGCGCAGCCTGTTTGTCGTGCGACCTCCTTCAATGCACCGCGCAGCCCTTCAAACACTGTCTCGACTCTTCAAACAAAACTCGCTCCTCCAAACCTCCATTTGATATCCTTTGACCTCTTGGCACAGAAAAATGTGTTTCAAGTGATGAACATGGCTCATGGAGTAATGGGTTTGATCTTAGTTGAGGCCACAATAAGTTTTTGTGTTGGAGGTGTTGTGCGATGTGCGTAAACCCAGTGCATTGCACAGCCTGGATGCACCATGCCCTTTGAAAAATACACAGTGAATTTCGGCTCTATGCGCCGCGCTCTGTGGGTGCACCGCGACCTATTCCAGTGCGTCGCGCTCTGTATTCCAACACACAATCGGCCTTCCAAATTTGAAAATCGACTTCTCTCTTGGATTTGTAAATGTCTCTTGATGCAAATGGATCAATAACTTGAGAAATCTCTTATATAGAGATGGATTAAATTTTTTCTTTCTCAATAACCCATTTTGTAATGTTTTTAACTTTGGCACTTTTTGCTTTCAATACAACTTCTGTCTTTTCAAATGTCCTTCTGATTTTTGACTTGAAAAATGAATATTTTGGTGATTCTTGCAGGGATAATGGCATGTTTTGACCAAGGAAGACTAGGGCTGCACCTGGAGAATTCAATAACTGAAGAAATTTTGAAAATGTTACAAAAGACAAAATGTTGAATTTTCTTCAAAACAGAGTTTTGAAGAAAAGTCATAATCCATCAATATGACGATGAAATTTGCGAAATAAAAAACATGTGTAGAACCTCCCTCTGGCCTTCTGGCATTATTGGACACTTTAACGACTCAATTTTTGAAACCCTAGACCTATGATTGACATGACTCTTTGCTAATCAAAATACTAAAACAGGGTTGTAAGTGACTCAAAGACTTGATTTCGATAAATAGACCTGAACTAGCAGTGCAAGGCATGAGGGGAATGAATGACAAAATCCTTCCGTCAGATTATGGCATGCCCCTAGCGGAATGCAACTGAGTGAAATGAGCGAGACACCTAAAAATCAAATGCAATAAAGAGAAATGATCTCTGACGGAGGGATGTAAAGAACGACTCTAATATGGGGGAAAACCATATAATAATTTCCCACAGTATTCAAGTCAAACTAGAATTAGAGTTTTTCAATGGAAACCAATCATTCCAAATCAACCAAGGCTTGTGTATCCAACACAACCAATGCAAACTGTGTCAAATATTCCTACTACACCTGTTGTTACTACTATGCCACAATCACAAGTTCAATCTGTTGTATCTCAACCTGTACAAATTGATCCTTCTTCCTTGCAACCACAAGTTTCAAGTCAAGAGGTTCAAGTTTCTCAAGTTGTTATACAAAAGCCACTTGTTTCTAGAACCCAGCAACAACCTTAGGTTAGTATACCTTTATCCAGAATGACCCAGGAATACACTAGTATAGTTGATCCATAGCTTGGTCAATCTTTCATTATTAGGCAGCAACAGTTGGTTCAACAATCATGGCTATCGCAATTCCAACAGTCCCAACACCAGTTTAGACTTGGTTCACAAGCTCGAACTAGTTTTGGCCAATATCAAGCCTACCAAGGACCTGGGCAACAATGCTTTGCAGGTTATGGACAACTACAATTTCAATCTGGTTATCAACTGCCAATTTATATTAGTTTTGTCCAACAACCTTACCAAGGTTACCAAATGCAGATGCCCTATGCTAGTATGCAAAGACCTATTGCACAAGTGATTCCATCTTATCTTGGGTCTAATCCACCTAACTTGAATCAATAGTTTCCATTCTTAGCAACTTTAGAATTACCAGATTTAAACCGACTCACTAATGATCCAATTGCATATGTGCCTTGGTGGCCGATGATTCCTCATAAGTTACCATCTGATATTCTGAAGTTTAATGGAAATCCAAGAGAAGAGCCATCGAATCATGTTATGACCTTTCATTTATGGTGTTCATCTAATACTTTGAATGATGATTCGATCAGACTTCATCTTTCACAAAGAACACTTACTGGTCCAGCTGCTAAATGGTATATTGTATTACCAAGAGCTTCCTTCGATCACTTCACCACTCTAGCAACTACCTTTTTGGCCCACTTCCAGTTACCTATCAGATATGAGACTAGAACAGAACTCTTAACCAACTTTAAACAGACTACCTCCACCCATATATCATATCATATTCATGAGTGGCGATGTCGTCATCGAATGGTTAAGACGTATGTTCTTGATCAACTTTTAGCTGAGTGGTTCATAAATTCCTTATTGCCATAAATCACTAAGGATGTGGAAAAATGAGGAGTTGTCACAGAATAGCAAGTTATCACTTGTGCCCAATATTTGGATTTGATTTACACACAATTAGGCACACTCTATGATAAAATTCTCGATGCAACTAGACCAACATTCACTATTCCACCACCTCCAAAATTGAGTAGGGACTCCCATGTCGGTGATGGCGTGATCGATTCTTCAAGCGCATAGACGGTAAGAGGACCATCTGGTCAAACTATTTCTATTTCCAATCAAATTGCAAATCCATCAAAAAACACTCTCGCCTCGGAGATTAATGTCATGTCATCTGACAAAGGCAAAAATCCAAAGCAATTAGGAGGTACGAAAAAGGGAAAGAATAACAAAAAGAAATAGGAAAATTCCACTCTTGAGAAATCATCTAAATCCCCTACTGCGGCTAGGAAACCTTGTTATCCATGTCAGATATGTAATGACAAGCATTATACAAGAGATTCTCCACATCGCTCTAAGGTCTCTAAACTTCTAAAGACTTCAAATACCTCAGCAGTGTTGACAAACCCGTTTCCAACCCCAAAAACACATTTTGTTGCAACTCATAATGCTTCCACATCCCAAGTACTCATGTTGTCTATCACATATATGCAAAAAGATGTCTTGGTGTCAAAAAGGGATAAATATTATGGAAATCCATTATCGTCGAATAACTAGGCTAGTGATCAATCTAGTACTTTGACCTCGACTTCACCAGAAGTTGTTCCACCAATTGTACCTGAATTAACAATAAAGCCACAAAATGGAGTTTTACGAAAATCAATATTCAATCCTCGTGCTTGAGAAACTCAAAATTATAATATAGTGGAAGACCTGGCTCAATCACCTTCTACTATGTCGACACTTGAGGTATTGCAAAATTGTCCCTCTCAGAAACAAGCTTTATTTTCAGTAATAGGTGGAATAGATCCTACGGATTCAAATCTTGTGGCTTTTAACCATGTGGGATATACGCCACAGTTACTGGTGCAATTGTAAAAGCTCTCAACAAAAATTTTCACCGAACTATTATTGATGAGGGGGCGCCTACTTGCATTTTCCATGAGTTACTGGAAAAAGCTTGGTTCACCACCCTTGTCACTGTCAACAACTACATTAAAAGCTTTCGATGGAAGAAAATACACTTTGTATGGGATTTTGAGTAACCTACAAGTTGAGCTAGGGGGAAAAACAGTAATTGTTGAGGTCAAGGTAGTTGATGGACTCCTTGTTTACAACATTTTACTAGGAAGGCCTTGGGTATATGCTATGGTTGCTATTGTTTCCACATACTTTCGAACGATTGCATTTCCCTTCAAGGGTGGAATCATATTCATTGATCAGCTAGCTTTCTTTGCCAATATTTCATAGGCTATTGGAAGCATTCCATTGAATCATAGAAACTCACCATCGCTTCAAAATGTTGGAGTAGGTCTCCTAAAAGATCCTTCCCTGATGGGCACTTTTACCCTCTCGTCACCATCTAGTTTCGCGGAAGTGGTAAGAGTGGAGACCTACAACATGATTTCTTCTGCATCATCTGATTTTAAGAATAATTCCAACTACATTGAAAGTGATGATTATGGTGAGGCAATGCCACCAGGGCCAATTGAATCGTTATAGCAATCAATCTATTGGGTTTGTGTGGCAAACCCTAATCCGCACTCAACAATTACATGGTTAGATAGGTATTTACAATATGGCACCTCTTTGGATCCTTTTTCACATATACATTCTATGGATGAAGGAATCACCCAATCAATGATGATAGGAGAGACACCGTGGGAATATTATCATCATCGTTCCCACCTTCGAGATGACAATGAAGATTATTCAAATGAACTCAATCACCCATGAATCATTGATTTCTTGTCGAATTTTGTAAATACTGTAGATTCTGAGCGTAATCTGTCTAACATAGAAGAACCAATTTCTATAAACATTTTGACCAAGCCTAACATTGTAGAGAATATTCATGTCGGCAAATTTTGTTCTCCATTGCAACTAGATAATTATTGTGCTCTTTTCCACGAATTTTGAGATGTCTTTGCATGGTCTTATAAGGAGATGCCAGGATTGACTCAAGCATTGTTGAACATGAGATTAAAATGTACCCTGATGTCAAACCAATATGACAACGACTTTGACCTATTCATCCTAAGAAAGTCACTGCCATTAAAGTAGAGGTTGAAAATTTTTTGCGTGCTGGCTTCATTTTCCTTGTACCTCATACTGATTAGGTATCTAATATTGTTCCAGTGATGAAAAAATAAGGGACAATTCAAGTGTGCATCGATTATAAATATATAAACCAAGCATGTACAAAGGACAACTATCTTACACCTTCTATCGAGAAGATTATTGATGAATGTGCTAGATGTGAAATCTTTTCATTCATGGATGGATTTTCTAGCTACAATCAAATCAATATCTGCCCATAGGACCAATCAAAAACTGCCTTTGTTTCCATGGCGCACATTCGCATATCGAAATCTACCCTTTGGTTTGAAAAATGCAGGGGTTACATTTCAGAGGGCGATGGATTATGCCTTCCATGACATCAAACACATTGTTCAACCTTATCTTGATGATTTTCCTACTCATTCGCGGAAATAGACTGATCACCCGCAACATTTGAGAGCAATATTTTTACGTTGTCGACACTACAAAATAAAACTCAATCCGCACAAATGTGTCTTTTGTGTTGGCTCTGGTCGATTGCTTAGATTTGTAGTTTCGAAAGACGGAATTCGACTCGATTCCATAAAGGTTCAAGAAATTCTTGACATGCCTCTACCTTCAAATTTGTTACAGATACAAAGACTTCAAGGGAAGGCAAAATTTTTGAGGAGATTCATTCCAAACTATGCTAAATTAGCTAAAGGTTACACACATCTATTGAAGAAAGGGGTACCCGTCCATTGGGACCAAGTTGCACGAGCTTCTTTTGATGCTCTCAAAGATTCCCTGATTAAAGCATCATTATTGTATGCCCCAAACTATCAAAAATACTTTTACCTATATGTCGTCGCTGCAGATACAACCATTGGTATGGTTTTAGTTCAAGAGGAAAGTGGAATCGAACATCCTATATATTATTTGAGTCACAATCTCAATGATACAGAAAGTAAATATTCATATGTTGTCATTACATCCTCCTTATCATCATTACATTCTAATAGTTATCTTGTAGGAGTTTGATTTGGAGTTAACCAAATCCAAATCAAAGAAATTTCTTGTCTTTGCCGAGCTACTTTGCAATCTTCCCTCGTCCTCCAATGATTTAACATCAAAAGCATCAATCTTGGATGAGTCTCTATTTTTTATTTCGTCAAGTGATCCATGGTATGGAGATATACTGGTCTATCTCCAAACCCAAGCTTTTCGACTAATACCTCTCACTTTGAACAGTGATGTCCTCAATACCAAGCCAAATATTATCTTATCATTGGTGATACACTTTATCATCGTGGTGTCGATATGACCTTACGTAGGTTCCTTACTCATGAGGAGGCTGAGAAAGCTTTGAATGAATGTCATTCAGGTGCTTGTGGGGGGCATTTATTTGGTTACGCAACTACACAAAAAATTCTACTAGCTAGTTACTTCTGCCCATCTATATTCAAATATTGCATTCTTGCTATCAGAAGTTGCCATGCTTGCCATATTTTTTATCGTAAAACTAGATTACCCCATGTACCACTGCATCCAGCCGTTGCTGTTATCCCATTCGCAAAATGGGGCATTGATTTTATGACATGTAACCCCACCTCGACCGAGGGGCGTGGGTATATTATAGTCATTGTTGACTATTTTACCAAATGGGCCGAGGCGATGCCTACATTGAACAATAGTGGAAAAATGACTACTCTTTTTTTTTTAACCATGTGGTTCCATGTTTGGTGTGCCACAAGCTATAGTTACAGATCATGGGTCACATTTTTGAAATCACATGATGATTGAATTAACTACCAAATTAGGATACTACCCACAAGCCAACAGACAAATTGAGGCAATCAACAAAATCCTTAAGCGCATGTTGCAAAGAATGGTTGGAGTCCATAAAAGGAATTGGCATTTAATCCTGTACTCAACTCTGTGGGCATATTGGACCTCAGTGAGAAATGCGACCAGATTTAAGCCTTTTCAGTTGGTGTATGGTCTGGAAGTAGTCTTACCAATCCAATGTGAAATCTCATCCCTCAAACTCGTAATTGACCTACTACCCGATACTTCTGAAGAAGAAGCACGTTTCTTGGAATTAATCCATCTGGATGAAACCCGTCGTGATGCCACATTGGCTAATGAAGGACATAAGAAACACATCAAGGTACAAGATGACAAGAATGTTAAGCCTCGTGTCTTCTCAGAAGGTGACCTAGTCTTGCTTTACGTTCAGGATTCTAACAAACTAGGAGCAGAGAATTTTGAACCATTATGGATGGGCCCTTTTATTTTTAAATGTGTGTTGACAAAAGGAGCCTACGAGTTAGTCGATTATGATGGGATTCCATTGTCGTAGCCTTGAAATGAGTTGTATCTTAAACATTACTATGCTTAATTAAGTGTAGTCAAACTCACTATACATATGCTTTGATTGCATTTTTGGGTGTTAGTTTTCTTTTAGAGTTTTGATTTGGTTAGGTAATCCACTTCACATTTGTTTCAGATGTCGAACTTTTTGAAACCATATGTTGGGTATGCCGACAGAGCTAGTCGTAGTACGCAGAACCTATCTTCTGCAGCATCGACCATTTTCACTCCAAGAGGCGAGTTAGTTAGTTTCAGAGGGATATGTATTGGTCGATCGAAAAACAATATCATTGAGTATAGCACATTGATTGAACTCCTCTCTGATGCCATTTCACATGGCATACACTAAATCATTGTTAGGCTAGATTCACAACTAGTCAGACTACAACTTACTAGCGTCTATTCCGTTCGAAACCCAGCAATTCATCACATGTTCCTTAGAGTTCGAATTTTGGAAAGACATTTTGAATTTATTCAATATCAAAATATTCCCAGAAATTTAAACACATTGATTGACTCTCTAGCAAACTATGTGTTAAATAGACATTTGCAACATATGTAAAGAAAGCATTTTCAAATCACATCATCATTTGAATAGAATTTCATCACTTAATCACAATAAGACTCTGAAAGTCAAATAGATAATTGTATATAAGTTTTTACAAATAATTTGTGTCCAAGACAAAATCGGTCATCTGACCCAAAAAAACTCAAAAATGAATGCAAAAAATATCCTAATAAACTAGTGTTGTTGATGATAACAGGTCACAGCCTGTGCTATCATACATAGGAGTCTTATCCAATGACTCGGCACACCAATGGTATGGCACTGTGATCTCATGGGTACTCCTCAATCTAGACATCTGGAATACCGAGGGTCAAACCCTATATGTGTTCCTGCAACTGAGCCAAGGTATTTGCTATGTCCAAATCTCTAAGAACTACCCTCCCAATAGCTCTCTACACTGGCGCACCTGCCTCCCATGGACGTACCACAGGTCGAACGGATCCAACATCTGCATACATATACAAGTTTATTTAGTCTTGGTAACAATAAAAAAATGCAAAAAAGTAAAAACTTCAAAAGAAAAACAGTAGATGATAGTTTTATGGTCACAATTTTAATTGCTAGACTTCCTTCTTCCTACACACATTTTTTGGAAACTCTACAATTAACTGGAAAGTTAGAGAAGCTAAAGTTTGATGATCTCTATGAAATGTTGACCCAACATGATAAAACCTTTGGGAAGAAGAAGAAAGTTGGTGAAGATTTTTTTTCACAGAGGCTAGCACTATTAAGTGATCAACTGATAGTTCTAAAAGCAGAGGTAGAGGGAATTTCAATCAAAATCAGGCAGTACATAATGTAAAAAGTCATCGTCGAAGCAAAAACAGAGGAAACAACTTTAACAGTGGCAACAGTTCAGGCGGGAGTAATTTTCAAGGCAAAGGAAAAAGTCAAAGAAGAGTCTTTTTTCAAGGAAGAGGTTATTTTCAAGGAAGAGGAAATAATAATCAAGGTAGAGGACAACCTCAAAACAGAATTCAAAGCAGAGGCAGAGGAGAGTCTCCAGGAAGAGGAAGAGACTTAAGTTAAATTGTGTGTCGAAGATGTAACAAAGTTGGACATTATGCTGAAGATTGTCGAACTTCTATTGATAAAATCCCCAAGTTTCATCAGCAATTAGCACAATTTACAAATGATCAAGATGATGATAGTTCAGAATATGTCTTTAATTCTTCGTTGGCATTACAACTTTCCTCCCATCTTAAAAGTGATTATGAAGATGCTTGGATCTTGGATTCAGGGGAAACTCAACACATGACTTGTCAACGTGACTTCTTTTGGAATTTTCAAGATTGCCAACTTAATTCCATCTTTCTTGTAGATGATACAAAACATACTCCTTATGAAAAAGGTGACATTAAAGTTTCTCTCCATGGCATTGGAGAAAAAATGATTTCAAATGTATGGCATGTACCAACCTTTAAGAAAAATTTGTTATCTTTAGTCACAATTCGACAAGCAGGACATCAACTAATTATGGAAGTTGGCTTAGTTAATATTAATTCAGTCAAACAGAGCTTGCAAGTTGTGATGACAGGTTATGAAGATGGGAAATTATTGAGGATGAAAGGGATGGTTATTCCAAGGCATTCTAACTTTGCCAAGGCAGTGACTACAGGAATTTCACCTATAAGATTGTGGCATGTAAGATATGGACATTTAAATTTTGATAGTCTTTCTCAATTGCAAAAACAAGGGATGGTTAAGGGAATTCCAACTTTCAAAAAGGAAAATGAAAAATGTGAAGCTTGCATTTATGGAAAACAAAGTCGAGAAAGTTTTCCAACAAGTTCATGGTGTGCAAACAGGCTATTGCAACTAGTTCACAGTGATGTTTGTGGACCACTAAAAAATTCATTTATTGGTTGCAAATATTTCTTACTATTCATCGATGATTTCAGTAGAATGACTTGGGTTTATTTCTTGAAGCAAAATTCAGAAGCATCTGAAAAGTTTAAAATTTTTCGCCAACTTGTTGAAAATGAAGTCAAAGAAAAGATAGGCACTCTCAGGACGAATAATGGGGGAGAATTCACTTCAAATGAATTCAAAAATTATTTCAATGATAATGGCACAAGAAGACATCTTACAAATGTTTACACTCCACAGAAAAATGTAGTAGAAAGAATGAATTGCACCTTATTAGGAATGGCGAGATCTATGTTAACTTTCAAAAAGTTAAGCCCAACATATTGGGCAGAAGCAAATCATATAGTTGTCTACTTAAGAAACAGATCTCCTACTACTTCTTTAGATGGAATCACACCTTATGAAGCTTGGTTTGGTTTTAAACCTTGAGTTTAACATCTTAGGGTTTTTGGATTAGTATGTTATGCCTTAGTTCTAAAAGAAAAAAGAACTAAGCTTGACTCAAGAAGTTTGAAATGCACCATGATTGGATATTCATATGAGAAGAAATGGTACCGTCTTTTGACCAATGGAAAATTTATTGTGAGCAGGGATGTAATTTTTTATGAAACAGAGAGTAAGAGTGTTGAAGAAATAGAAAGTCTTCTTCAAAAGTTGGAAACTAAAGGCAGACAAAGAAACAGAAATATGAAAAGTCAACCAAATTCACCAAATTGGTATGAACTTGACTTTCCTTCATCTGAAGACGATTCATCCAGTCCATCTACTTCAACAACACCATCTAGATATTCTAGTAGTTCATCTACATCTCCAAGTAGCAGCAGTTCTTCAGACAGTGATTCTCCACCTCCATAATCTTCAATTGATCGACAAACATCAGTTTACATTAATCCTCTTTACAATGATGGTGACTTTTTAGAATCTCAAACAAGTGAGCATAAACTACCAAAATGGGTAGTTCAACTTTTGAAAGATGTAAGGCCTGATGAGCATAATAAAACAGGAACAAGGAAGTCACACAGAAGTGAAGGAAATTTTTCCTTGATAGCCAATGATTTTATTGAGCCTTCCACATACAATGAAGCAGTAAAACATAAAGAATGGCAACAGGCTATGATTGAAGAATATCGAGAAGTAATTGATAACAACACTTGGAAACTTGTTGATTGTCCTCAAAATGTTAAACCCATAGGATGCAAATGCGTTTACAGAATTAAGTACAACCAAAAGGGAGAACTTGAAAAGTATAAACCAATACTTGTGGCTAAAGGTTTTTTGCAGTAGGAAGGCATTGATTATGAGGAAACTTTTGCTCCTACAACTAAATGGAACACCATCTGATTAACACTTGCATTGGCCACTGAGAAAGGATGGAAAGTTCATCAAATGGATGTAAAAAGTGTGTTTCTCAATGGGGATTTATAGGAAGAAGTATATATGACACAACCACTAGGTTTTGAAATTAAAGGGCAAGAACATAAAGTCTGCAAATTGATCAAGGCTTTATATGGGTTAAAACAAGCTCCCCGAGCCTGGTATGTAAAAATGGATGAATACCTTAGAAAAGTTGGTTTTCAACGAAGTGAATCTGATGATACTTTGTATGTGCGACAAAAGGGTAAATATCTAGTGATTCTTGTTATGTATGTAGATGATTTGATCATTACTGGAAACAATGATGATCATATTGCATAGGTGAAAACAAAGTTACATGTAGGTTTTAAGATGATAGTTTTGGGATTACTTCACTACTATCTTGGAGTTGAAGTCTTCTAATGTCTACATCATATTTTCATTTCTTAGAGTAAGTATGCAGCAGATGTTCTTCTGCAATTTGGAATGTAGGATTACAAGCCCGTTCTTACCCCCATGGAGGAAAACTTGAAACTTTCAAAATTTGAAGGGTGGGAAATGGTGGACAACACTACTTATAGACAATTGAATGGCATCTTGATTTATTTGACAAACACTCACCCTGATCTATCTTATGCAGTCAGTATTCTTTCATGCTTTATGCAGGAACCATGAGACAGCCATTGGAATGTAGCCAAAAGAGTTCTTCGATATATCCAAGGAACCAAAGATTTTGGTCTTCTTTACACAAAGACTAAAAACTTTGTACTTGGTGGATTTTCAGATGCCGACTTTGCCAGAAGTATTGACGATTGAGCATCAACATCAGGTTATTTAATGAGCATGGGGTCAACAGTAGTGTCTTGGAGTTATAAGAAACAAGCTACAGTGGCCACTTCTTCAGCAGAAGTAGAGTACATTTCAACATGGGAAGCAGCGTGTGAAATTGTTTGGTTGCATAGAATTTTGTAGGACTTGGGCATTTCTTAGGCAGAAGCTATGTCATTATTAATTTATAGCCAGTCACCCATTAAGCTTGCCAAGAACCTAGTTTTTCATTCAAAGACAAAGCATGTGGACACCAAGTATCATCATATCAGATCTCTCATTTCCAAGGATGTCCTCAATCCAATATATTGTCCTTTAGAAGATTAGATCTCCGACATTTTCATGAAACCTCTTGGCAGAATAAAATTTACTAAGTTTATGGATGAACGTGGTATTTGTTATAATGTATCTTTGGATCATAGGGGGGAATGTTAAATGATCCAAAATAAAATATTATCATAGGTTATAAAGTTAGAATAAAATAATTATTAATTTAAGATATTAAATTAACAATTATTAATCTAGAATATTTAATCATTAAATGGAGACATTTAGTATTAGAATATTGTTGTAAAATGATATGACTATGCAAATGCGTCGTATCTTAGGCTCTAATTTAGGATAATTGTTAGTAAGTTGTTTGAATGGATTTTATTGTAAATGGACACTTGCTATTTTATAAGTGATCCATAATTAGAAGTAGTTAGGACATTGAGCTTATAAATAGCTCATTGCAAGAGTGTTTTGTTGTTCAAGTGTAAACTCTTGCAAAATTCCAGATGTAATTGCTTTTCTTATTAATAAAATTACATGTCTAAGGACACTTCTGCCATTAGGATATTATCTAAAGCCTAAAGATCATGAAACTACTAAATTCTTAGTGGATTTGGACAATATTCCTCCTCATGAAAAAATATATTAGGGGAAATACTCAAATGGTGTAGTATCCATGGACTTGATCCAAATTCTTATCAATGTCCAAAAAATTGAGATTAGAACTCGGGCCATAAGTACTTGGGTATTTTCCATTGCCAACTAATGAATCATTGGTTATCAATTTATCATCCACTCCTTTCTGGGTAGTCATGCCAAGCCAGAGTCATCAACAACTAGTTGTTGATCCAAAGAAAAAGAAAATTGCATCCTCAGTAGTTTAAAAGTCAGTTACACAAGGGTACCGACTGGAACTATTTTTGATGACTATTAAAGGGTCAAATGAATAATATAGAGGGGTTTCTGTCTTGAAGGAATGCTTCTCCATGCCTAAAGTCGATTTCTGAATTTAGAGATTTGATCTTAATTTTCCTTTGATTAAGGATTCACCACTATTTCAGTCAATTTGTTATTGTTATTTATATTTCAAAATTTATTTTATAAAGGATATTTCATTTATGAAAAATTGATCCCATAATTTTTTTTGTAAATTTTAGAATTGATGAAGCTATTTCCTTTCCAGTTGATGGATTTGAAAATATGCTTTGTTGTTTGATATCATTTATCCATGGTTATGTTGTCTAAATGGTATTTAGTATGGGTGATTACTTAAGTAGACTTTATCACTACATTGTTCCATTTTGGTTCTCTTATTTCATTCATATTTTCATTCTTTGAGGAGTATTTTTCTTGAATAATAACTTTAAACATGTTCATTGATTTATTTCATTTCCTTTATCACATACTAATTGAAAAAAGAGAAAGGTGTCTTTGTTTAAAGATTCTATGTATTGGAGTTCTTGTTCTAAAGATAATATATTTTTATAGTTTGAAGTCTAATACATTAAAATTGATCAATTTTCCCATAAGATGGGAACATACAAATATAATACAACTTAGTTTTGAGTGATACCCCTCTATTTGATGAATTATTATAATTAACTTAAAGTGGTGAGGATATTGTTCCTTCATAAGATTCCTTGGCATTATTCTTCTTAATAAAATAGTCTCGAGGATACAACATTATGGTTAGATCAAACTATTGTAACAATAAGAGCCAATTGATAACTCTTTTATTGACATCAAGTTCATCCATCAAATATTTTATATCAACATGATTTGTATGCACAAAAACTTGGTAGTTGATGAAATGGTGTCTAAATTTATTAAGAACATGAACAACAACAAGAAATTCATTTTTAGCCACTATATAATTTATTTTTTCATTTGACATATTCTTTCTAATCAAATAAATTACATAAGGAATTTTATTTGGTTGTTGGCTAAGAACTACCCTTATTTCCTTGTTTGAAACATCAATATGAATATGGAAATATAAGGTCCAATTAGGACCTCATAAGTAAAATGTCGATGTAAGTTTATCTCTTATGCACTCAAAGGCTTCTTGACATTGGGGTGTCCAACAAAATTCTACATCTTTAGCTAGCAAGGAAAATAAAGGAGAATAAATTTTACTAGTCCTCAATGAACCTCCTATATTATCCTCCATGGCCAAGAAAGCTTCTAACAACTTTTTTATTTAGGAACAAGAATGTGTTTAATGATATTCACCTTATTTGGATCTAATTCAATTCCTTTTGAAGACGGGTAATATCATAATAAAATCCCTTCACTCATAATAAATTGACTTTTTCATGACTAAAGGAGAGATTCATTTCTCCACATCTTCTAAGAACATTATTAAGGTTGGTGAGAACTTGTTGAAAGGTATTTACATGAGGTGTAAAGTCATCAATATAAATATATGTAGTGTCATTGATGAGATCTAGGAATATGCTAAGCACAACTCCTTGGAATGTGGTAGGGGAATTGAAAAAATCAAAACAAAGGACCTTGTAGAAAAAGGTTCCCCAAGGATGGGTGAAGGTGGTTTTATCTTGGTATTTAGAACTAATTTGTACTTGGTTAAACCCACTAAACCCTTCCAAATATGAAAAGAATTTCTCCCTTATCAAAACATCTAGAACTTGGTAAATGAAGGGAAGGGGAAAGTGGTCCTTTCTAGTGGCTATGTTCAGCTCGGACACATATACACTTAATTTTCTATTCTTATTGGAGACAATAACTAAGGGTGATACCCATTCATTATCATAAATAGGATAAATAAACCCAACAACTTGAAGTTTTTGTAATTCTTCTTCGACAGTATCCTTTAGTGTAGGGTTAATTCATATCTAGGACTATTTGATGGGTTTATGATCTTGTTTTATCCATATATGATGCGTTTAGATAGAGGGGTGGATACAGTTCACATCCCTATGATCCATGTAAAAGTTGCAATGCACTTTTTTAAAACATCGACTAATTCTTGATTTTGATCTGTTGTAAGTGTTTAATTTTAGCAATTTGGATGGGAAAGCTTCTACAGTTTTATTGTAGAATTATTAGATTCAATAGTAAGTAAATATAACCATAAATTATCCTCTAAATCAATAGAGTTTACTAGTAGTTCCTCACTACTTAAGCCACTAATTTTCGTGGCTATAGGGTACTGAATTTGCATAATATTAGAAATCAATATTTTTTTTAATAACTTTATTGCAACATAGAGATTTCTCATTGTAAAAATGGAATGAGTTGATGTAAGGACGAGATAGGCTTCTTCTTCATCTTCCACTCACATAGAGATTTCTTTTTCAATCAATTGTTGAGAAAGAGGGTAAAGTATGAGTCGTTTTTGGGACCGCTCCTTAGTTATTATCATATTACCAAGTTTACAGTTGATATAGTGATCTAGGTGGATGTTGGTGGCCACTCGCCTATCCCACTTGGATGCCCACAACTGTCTCTTTCAGTTTTTTAGTTTCCTTAATTGTAGCACAATTTATTATTTTTGGCAAGTTTTTTGGGTCCTGAACTTCCAGAGCCGTTTTGAGGCCCTAAACAACGTTTTTTTGGGAAAATAGTGGCCAATTGAAAGTTGTACTCCTTGCATAGATATTTCTAATGAGGTATTGTGTGCATCAAATAGAGATCATATGCCAAAGTTACAACCCCCAGAAGTTGTTGTACCAATTTATCCAAACGGGGCCCATAATGTGGTGCTTCATCTCCTAGGGTTAGGTTTTTGGATGTTTAAGGTTTTCCATTGTTTCTCAACAATAAATAGGCCTTCAAGCCTCATTGTGACACATTTGAGAGGAATGTAGCTACCACATCTCTTCTCAGAGATAAGCTACCATTGTCCAAGCTAGTTTATTTCCATTTCTGTTTGTCAGCATATTTCAGTATTTTACATTAATGAAATGAAGAATTATTTATGTTGCATCTCTATATTTATGGTTATACCTGTAATTGGTTGCATTCCTATTTAAATCTAGATCAGTGGTATCAGAGTGTTATGCTCCTTTGTTTTTATTTGCATATCCCCAACAAGGTCGGGTTATAAGGAGTTAGGGCTTGAACTGGTCAAACCTTTGCAAGACCAGCCTCGCAAATCCCGATGACCTCCCATGGCGGAAGAAAAGAAAGATGAGGGGGCAGGGGATCTTATCAAAATCTTGCTCAAAGAAGCCCTTGAGCGACAAAGGAATGCGATGATGGACAACTTTGCCCAGATCCTTCAGCGACTACCCAGGGGCGACAAATCTAATTTCAACAACTACTCTAGAAACACCACACCCTTTAAAGTACAAGTTAACTTTGAAATCCCCATATTCAAGATTCAGATAGATGCAGATGTTGTAGATAAATGGTTAAATATGCTAGAAGGGTATTTTTCTATTCATGATTTTTCCAGCTAGGAAAATATTACTTTCGCTCTTCTCAAAGCTACCCGCCACGTCAAGGACTACTAGGAAACCTACTACGAGTAGATGGATGAAAGTATGGCCTCACTATTTTGAGCCACACCCACTTGGAATTCATTCTGGGATGCCATCAAGGAGTAATACTACCCTGTTGAAAGCTATGAGGATAAATACATAAAGTGGACAAAGACATGCCTGAGTTTACCAACATTTTCCATACCCTTTGTACAAAGTTGGGTATCAAGGATTCTGAGTGGCATTTGGTACTCAAATACCTCAGCTCCCTACATAGGTACATCCAGGATGAGATGGACTTCCTGGACATCTCCTCTCTCATCACAGTGTACCGATACACTATCAAGATCGAGCAGAAGTTTAAACAAAAGAAGCAAGACTTTAGATCTATGAATCCGAAGAACAAAGGAAAAAGCCAAGGCAGGGCAACCCAAGACAACCCATTAAGTCCGCAAGAAAAGAAACACACCACGAATTCAAAGAAGGACACAAGAAAGTGGTGTGAGTTCAATAAAATCCCCACTCATAACACAAGTGAGTGTTGGGCCAAGCAGTTGTTGGTGGCCGAGTTGAAAGCTTCAAAATCATATGCATGTTCTAACCCTGAGTTAGAACTTGACAAGAGGAATGAAAAAGGGACGTAGATCATTGATGTGGAACCTAGCACCACTATTGCCACTACCAAGATCTAGAAGAATGAGCCTGAAGATGCAGAGGAGGGGGAGTGTCTTTTTCACTCACAAATGTGGGTGAAGGGTTCGTCGCTACAATTCATTGTCGACAGTGGCAGCGAAAAGAAACTCATTTCAATAGAGGTCGTGAAGTAGGTGGGCCTACTAACCATACCACACCCACAACCATACAGCATCAGGTGGCTTCACCAAGGACGAGATCTTTGAGTCCACCAATAGTGCCACCTTCCCTACAGCATCAAGCCCTTCACAGATGAGGTCTTGTGTGATGTTGAACCTCTTGATGTTTGTGATGTATTATTAGGCCAACCATATTTGTGGAAGTGAAATGTTGTGTATGAGTCAAGGCCTCGTGTTGTTATGACTTATTTGGTTAATTCATTATACAAGATACAGGAGGTAGCCCCACGTACCACCACCTCTTTGATCTCTGCTAAGAAATGCAGTAAGATCATCTCCTAGACTAGGAAATTCATTTCTTTTTGGTTCACTCTCAAAGTGAGGGGAAGATCATAACCACATCGATGGACCCTGGGAATAGTTCCTCCATGCAGAAAAAGCAGGTGGATACGGTCATGAAATAATACAGCAACATCTTCTCCTCACCCACATGGGTACTATTGCATTGTCAAGTCAAGCATTCATTCGATCTAACTCCCAGAGCACCTCTACCCAACGGGTTGATATATCTCCTCTCCATTCTAGAAAATTCCAAGTACAAGCAGTGACATGATCAACATCGGGTGCCACACAAGTTTCAAGTGGGCGATAAAGTCTGGTTGCATTTGCAGAAGTAACGTCTTACAAGAGCCCATCGGAAGCTTAGACCACTCTGATATGGTCGTTACACCATTACCAAGGCTGTGGGAAACCATGCTTTGGAGCACAACATTCCCCCATTCCTTGGCTTTCACCGAGTGTTCAATATGGACAACGCTCGACCATGCTTCCCACCATTACTGGACACATCAGAGATTGCAGAACAACTCACTAGGGACCAAGTTCAGTAGAAGTTTCCCCATCTCATGGAGGCACTCAACACAATGGGGACCATTGCTTCCTAAGGGGGGAGGAATGATCAGTAGGTTTTAACCCCGTACAGAAATTACTTGCATATGAATTCTAAATCACAGGAAAAATGAAAATGCGAGAGCATAACACATAAAACACATATACACAGAGATTTCCCACTGGATCCCAAAACCGAGACTACCAGCTTGAT
>APFE031015194.1:77969-153645 GCA_000404065.3 Pinus taeda
TTACCTAGTGATGGAACCTTCACAGGTCCAAACACATCATTGTGCACAAGCTCTAATATATGTTTCATCCTCTTACCAACAGAGGGGAAACTCACCCGATTTTGCTTCCCATATACACAATTTTCACAGAAATCAAAATCCAGAGAGCTATTACTCATCCCTTCTACCATACCTTTACCATGAATGGATGTTGGTGGCCACCCGCCTATCCCACTTGGACCCCCACAGTTGTCTCTTTCAGTTTTCAATTTCTTTAATTGTAGCACAATTTATTATTTTTGACAATTTTTTCGAGTCCTGAACTTCCAGAGTCGTTTTGAGGCCCTAAATAATGTTTTCTTGGGAAAAAGGGGGTCAACATAGATTTTATACTATGTTAGCCATTCAAAAGTTGTACTCCTTGGATAGATCTTTCTAACGAGGTATTGTGCACGACAAATAGAGATCGTATGCCAAAGTTACAACCCCGGGAAGTTCATGTACTAATTTACCCAAAACGGGCCCATAGTGTGGCACTTCATCTCCTAGGGTTAGGTTTCTAGATGTTTAGGGTTTTCCATTGTTTCTCAACAATAAATAGGCCTTCGAGCCTCATTGTAACACAGTTCAAAGGCATGTAGCCGCCACATCTTTTCTCAAAGATAAGCTACCATCGCTTGAGCTAGTTTATTTCCATTTATGTTTGTAATCATATTTCAGTATTATTTATGTTGCATCTCTTTATTTATGTTTATATCTATTATAGACATATTTTGGCACATCAACCCCAAGCTTATATGTCGATAAAATAGGGCTCTTCAACCCCTAAAAGAGTTGTTTCATACCCTAAAAGAACAGAGTCATCTGATTACACCATTCCCCAAAAGTTCCGCTTGAGAAACCATCCAGAAATGACCTAAACTGAACCATATTGACTACTCCATTGGCAGGGTGCGATGCATACAGAGTGGTACACTGCCAAGGTGCGATGCATACTGATTAGGCCTTCTATAGTGTGCGATGGGCGTGGATGGACAAATTTCTGAGACAGTTTGCTAGGTGGTTGCTCATGGAATCTTCTAGAAACTTCTCCTACGCCACTTGCCTCTTTGAATTCACCTAGGGATGAGTAAGAGATCCAAGAAATCTCCAAGTGGAACCAATTGTAACAAGTGGAATGACACTAATCAAACTCTAGAAATGACTCACACCCTTGCACACATCTATAAATGGATCCCTCATCTAAGAGATCCAGAGGCTAGAATATTGGGAATTGCAAGGAAGTGCTGATAGTTTGTAATTGAGGAAAGAATCATTGTATTGTTGGAGTGACCTTGCTATTTCATGAGGTGAAGAGGGATTGAAGCTTGGAGGATGATGCTGGATCAGACAATTGGGTTGTAATTCTCCCTTCTATTTAATAAAGTTCTTCAAGTTTTCTTCCGTATGATTGTGCAATTGTGAATGTTATCATTTGTGAATGCTATCATTTTTTCATTATATATTTGATTATGTAATGTTATGTTGTAATAGACCATGATGCTTTGATAGTTCTTTGTTGTTGTACTTGTGCAGGTAATCTCTAAGCAGGTTAAGTACGGAGAGGAGTTGCAAGCTCTATCAAGGGGGGAGAGAGATCAAGCAAGGGATTAAACGGAAGTTCCAGGTTGGTTCCTTTATCTTTCTCTTATCAGTTGCACATAGAAGAAATCATTGAATTACTTTAAGTTGTTGTTTCTAGGGTAGCTGCCAAACCTAGAGGGCTAGTTGCTCGACAAGACACTAGTTTTCCCCCAAAAAAATTGGCGACTCTGCTGGGGAGGAACAGATGTTCATTTGTTGTTTTTTTTTGTTTTATAAACTATAGATAGAGCCTGAAGTCAGCCAGGTAGCCTTCGAATTGCTCTTGCTCTGCAATTGCATAGTAGATGATGGTTGCTTCAGTCAATCTCTAGTTTAGTTTATGAATTAAACATTTGAATTACATTCTAGATGCCCTTTTGGTAGCTCAGTAACTGCTCAAGACCTTCCTCTATATTTTGCTCTTTACTGTCTATCAAAGCTCAGCCTAACTCATTGAACACAGCTGCACATCTGAGCCAAAACCCACTTCAGTTACACTCCCTAGCCCATCACAGTGTTTTCCATTGTAACCTATGCATCGCACCTCCCAAGTGTGATAAGTGCGATGTATCCCTATTTTTGTGAAGCCGAGGTGCGATGACTAATTGAACCTTTTTCCATTCTAGAATTGGGGGTTTTTGACCTTGTTTTGAATTTTGTTTAGATGTTTTGCTGCTTATGAACAATGCCTCCTTACTGAAGCCTAATTGCATCACATAGATCAACCTCCATTAGATTAGGATTAGTAAATGTTTTTGTGTATTTGTTCATCATTTACAATCCTTTGCCGAAAATTTTCTTAAATTGATCTATCGCTTTGGTACAAAAAGTGTCGTAATTGACGTTTTGTGTTAAAAGAGAAATGTCGTGGATTCTTCCTTCCCTGGATAGTCGGTTGAACTTTTCTTCATGTATTTGGTTTGATTTGTTTTTATTCGAAGTGTCAAAATAATTTTTTATTCAAAATTGAAAAGTGTCATTTAGTCTTCCTTTCTCTTTTGAAAAGGAAATTGTCGAAAATGTCGCTTTGAGTAAAATATTTCAGATCTTTGCTACATTTAGTTTTCCTTTTGGGCACTTTTCACATTAAGGGGAACGAAAAATTTAAATACATGTATTTGCATTTAGCATTTTTTTAGTTTGTGTGCAAAAAAATGATTTAGGAAAATGCACTAGTGTGTGCTCTTTGCTCTTTGTTTGAAAGAATTGTAATCTTCTTTCCCTAGTAGCTAGGATTTTCATTGCTCAAAATAAACAAATATTGTTTATCATTGTAGATTGCATCTTAGGAATTTCAAATTATCATCATGCGGTGAACCATTGAAAGGAAAACTCTAAGCAAGATCAACTTTAAAATAAATTTCAATGAACCTAACAACGCTTTGGAACTTAATGCAACACATCTAGAGGTCTAGGCTAGAGACATGTTCCAGCGTCATTAAAACTAGTAACTATCGTTTTCGTTGAAGGTTGGGTGATTCCTCCTCCTTGATACGACAAGTGCTAGCACGGACTTGTGCTCCCCATACCGTCGCGTATATATTGGGAGACCACAATAGGCTTATATCCTTATCCATAGGAAGCTGAGTCTGCTACCTTATTGATCGCAATGCACTGAACACAGCATTCGGGAAGATTGACTGTTGTACATAAGTCCTTGGTAATTTCTCTTTAATTTATCACCAAGGTGTATATTGCATTTTTGAGATTGGTTTAGTAATCCCTCTGTCTAGGTTTTCCAGAGTAGTCACTTTCGTTCCTTTTCAACTCTTTAAAAGAAAAGGTCCATCTGAGCACTTGTCCTTTCAGGCTCATTAAAAATCAAAGGAGACTAGAGTCATCTTTAGCTTTTTCTTGACTCTTAAAAACTAAAAAAGCAAAGTTTTGTCCAAGCATCACTAAAATTAATTGAATTCGAAATAACATCTTTGTTTCTTAGTTGATCTTAGGTTGAGACATATGGCAACAAATCCGGAGTCCACTGATCAAGGAATCCCTTTTGAAGGGAATCCTAGTCCTTTTCCTTCCTTCAAAAATATTGGTGCTCCTTATGTGGCTACATTATCCCTTCTAGGATTTACCATAGGCTTGCTAGTATGGCTGTTTTCAACCTCCTTCATTCAAAATGTCGAGACTTCTCTGAAATCTAGTACACCTCCAACTGGAGAAAGTTAACGTCCAATTGATCCTAAAGTTAACCCTTTGCCTTCTTCCTTGTTTGTTTCTCCCTCCCCCTCTTCCTCTTCACTTGGTAAAAGTATTGGTACTAGTAACCAAGTGGCTAAGAAGAAGAAGAAGAAGAAGAAGCCAATTCAACAAGGGGGCAACCAAGCAACCATTACTTTGAATGTAAGATCTGATGAAAATCCATTCATTAAGCCTCACAAAGTCAAATATCCATGCATAGTGTGTACAAGAGACCATTTTCATCGAAATTGTCCTTATTTTCCTTGGATCTTGAAAGAATGGTCTTCCCGTTCACACCATCCCATGTCATCAACCTTTAGAGATCACGTTGGTAACACACCATCAACTAGTGATAGTAAAGTTCATGGACAAAAGGGAAAAGTCAAGGTTCCATGTAGGTTATGCGAAGGTAATCATCCCTTTCACAGTTGTCCCTATTTGGATGAAGCCAAAAGAGTGTTGGATAATCGTCTAGCTTCACTGCAGTGACTTCCATTTGGTTACAGGAAACTCTCCCTGAATCCTTCACTAGGTGATGAACCGACTAACTTAAATCAACCGTTGGTTGAAACCACTCTCTCTGAAAGTGAATCCAATGAGTCTATACCCGACCCAAATCAATAGGTCGAGGCAAAAGTTGACCCGATTTCACCTTCAGCAAATCGTACCTTTTCTACCACTCAAGTTCTTTTTGTTACTTTGGATTCTAACGAGCTTGGAGGAAATCCACCTGTTCCTTCGAGACAAGAGGAAAATCCTCTAGTTCTCATAACTCAAGGGGTTAATTCTCCCATTTCTACGATATCCCCTCCAAGTAGTCTAGTCACTTCCTTTGATTGGAATCGACTGGCAGGATCCTGCCTTCCTTCTTATGTGCCTTTTCAGATCATAGTACAAGTTTGTAGAATGATTGTACTTAGCACTATTATAGACGAAGGTGCATTAGTGAGTATCCTTTCCTCAACTGCTTGGAAAGTGCTCGATTTGCCACCACTTGTGCCTGTTACACAAAATTTGTTGGGCTTTAACAAAGGAACCCGTCGACCATTAGGGATCCTTCCTCAATTACCTATCACTTTAGCAGGAAAAACCGTTTATCTGAACATGATGGTAGTCCCAGGACCTTTAGATTACAATTTACTTCTTGGGCGTGACTATGTTTATGACATGGGAGCTATTGTTTCAACACTCTTTCGAGTGATTTGTTTCTCGCATGAAGGCAGGATTGTCACCGTTGACCAGATTTTATTTCCTGGTCCAAATATGGCTCCTAGTCAATCATCTTCCTTAAATGGTCCTTTTGTACCAATGGTATCAACCCGACCATGGGTTAATTATGTGGAAACATGTTCCATACCTACATCGATTGACGATCAATTCAGTGATGTTGTACATTATGTACTAGGGGAATTGGAACCAGATCCTTCCTTCATGACCACTTATGAGTTCTAAACCAAGGGTCTCCGAGGATAGTTTGTTATCTTATGTCAGCCTTGTTAAAAAATGAAACCAAGGGTCTTCGAGGATAGTTCATTGTCTTGTGTCAACCTCGTTAAAAAATGAAACCAAGGGTCTACGAGGAGAGTTTTTTGTCTTGTGTCAACCTCATTAAAAAATGAAACCAAGCATGTGAGCATAATTCCTTGTCTTGTGTCAAGCTCATTTAAAAATGAATCAAGGTCCCAAGTTCAAAGTTGAGTCTCTGATAAGATTTTGTAAAATCCCAGTTGAGTCTTTCACTTGATCTCATAAAAGAACCTTCATTCAACCCACCTGATAGCCATGAGTAGTCTACTTAGGTGAATATAATGAAGCTTGGGGGGCATGCACCTGGTTGTAAAGATAGGTTTCCCTGTAGGTTATGTGATTGGTCTGACACACCATTCACCTTTATCCATTCTGGACGAAGCCAAAGAGGTTTTTTGTATATTTTGGATGAAGTCAAAGAGGTGTTTTGTCTATTCTAGATGAAACCATCTTACCTCACCATAGTGATTTCTATCTGGTTACAAGAGACTCTCCCTTTCATCATGTTGGGGGCATGCAAACCAACTCAAGCATAGTTCCCCCATGGTTCAAGCTTGTCAAAAAATGAACCCATTTGCAATTTTCATTTTCAATTTTTAGTTTTGTCGTTTTGTCATTTCACCTAGTTGAAAAGATGAGTTTCCTCGTAGGTTATGTCATTGGTCTATCACACCATTCACTTTTGTCTATTCTGGATGAAGTTGTCCTACTTCACTGCAGTGATTTCCATCTGGTTACAAGAGGTTCTCCCTCTCATCATGCTGGGGGCATCCAAGCATAGTTCTCCCATTGTTCAAGTTTGTCAAAAAATGAACCCACCTTCAAGTAATTAACCTTTTTGATTGCTATTCTATCAGCCTTTTGAGACTTGGTTGTGTACATCTCATCACCACCATCCCTTTGACCGATCATATTCTTTCACTTGGTTGTTTACCCTTTTGAGGAAAAGTTGCAATGAGTGGTCTTATTAGCCAACCTCTTCACAGAATTCACCATGTTTTGAGAAGTTTCAAATTCACCGAAACCAGTTGCTACCCTAGACACCACTCGCTCCTCAAAATCGAGTCTCCTTTAAACCCTCTTCAGACTCGTTAAATATGAAAAGATTGTCAAACCCTTGACCTTTTCAGCTCGTTAAAGTGATTGGAAATGTCATCCCTCCCATATTTGTTTATCCTTTTTCAGACTCGAGGGATTATCTTATGAAAAAGTTCGAGCGCTTGTCTTTTCAGCTCGTTAAAGTGATCGGAAAAGTCATCCCTTTTGTATTATTTTATCCTTTTTTGGACCTAAGGGATTATTTTATGAAAAATAACTTCTGGAGTTTCCTTTTCGTCCCTTTTCAAACTCTCTAAACATGAAAAATACCGAGTTATCCTTGTCGTTAAACTCGTTAAAACAATAGCGACAAACTTGTCCATTCTAGACAAAGACCGAGTTTCACTGACGCTAGACTCGTTAAAACATAGCGGCAGGTTTGCCCGAAGGGAAAATTATAGAACAAGCATATGTTATCCTCCTCAAGCTTGACAAAAAAGAGGTATTGGTCAACAATGACTGGGGAAAAAGGGAAAAAGCTTGAAGAATTTATGGTAGCAGGTTGCTCTTGAACATGACACTTTCACTCCATCACCATGATGGAGTCGGGTTGGGTTATTCTGTTCACCGATTATCTCACCATTGGTATTTCACACCATCCATATTTTGGGGTTAACGCTACCAATCCATCTCAGTGTTGCTGACATGTTCAAGAGAAGTCATTCAGTTGAGAAACCGGAATATAGTTAATGTCTCATCAACTGCAATACCTCCAACCTTCATATATTCATGACCACCATTCCCAAACCTTATGTCGTCAATACGTTTTCACCTCCAGAAATTATTTGCTTCGTTTCGTGTCGTAGATGTGGGATACATCAAGGCCCTCCTACGATGGGTCACTTCTTGTCGACATCAGCTCACTATCCAAGAAGTTGACTTAGAAACACCCCTTTCAGTGCTTTGAAGCTTGCATACATTAATGGCAAGTTTCTCACTTCCGGCGATAAGTTGACATCAATGGCCTTTGACTGAAAGATTTTGCGTGGTGTTCGACATCAGATCATATATTCACACCACATGAATTTTACTGTAGTACCTTGAGGGTCATTATCATTATCGGTGATTCCTCTCGCGTCTATTAATAGCTCACATTATCGGGTGGTAATCACGCGATGTCTTTCCATGTTCGACTTCAGAACATCTCTTCACATGGATTGACTTGTACGTCGGGCGAAGATTGAACGAGTTTGAAGACCCCAAATCTAGTTTCATCCATCCAGGATGCGATATATTCAGGGATATAAAAACATCAAATGTACAAAGGCGCTACACAGATGGTCATCCAAACTAAGGATGATAACTCTACATCTGAAGAATCACCAGTGTCAATCTACAGACGACTATCTGATTTATGTACATGAAATGAATTTATAAAGCTGAGCATGGGAATGCCTACCTTAGCTAGATCATGAAATTTATATTATCATGATGTATTGTATTGTAACTTATGCAGGTCACCTTCCAGTTCGAAATCTTGGATCCTCGTGATAAAGCATTTCACTTGACATCAATATTTATGTCTTCATGCTTTAGGGGGCAACTATTATAGACATGTTTGGGCACATCAACCCCAAACTTATATGTCGATAAACTAGGGCTCTTCAACCCCTAAAAGAGTTGTTTCATACCCTAAAAGAACATAGTCATTTGATTACACCATTCC
Source organism: Pinus taeda (assembly GCA_000404065.3). Lineage (NCBI taxonomy): Eukaryota > Viridiplantae > Streptophyta > Pinopsida > Pinales > Pinaceae > Pinus > Pinus taeda. Next base: position 86,050 of record APFE031015194.1, read on the forward strand.
CCAAAAGTTCCACCTGAGAAACCATCCAGAAATGACCTAAACTGAGCCATACTAACTGCTCCACTGGCAGGGTGTGATGCATACTGAGTGGTACATTGCCAGGGTGCGATGCATATTGATTAGGCCTTCTATAGGGTGTGATGGGTGAGGATGGACAAATGTCCGAGACATTTTGCTAGGTGGTTGCTCATGGAATCCTCTAGAAACTTCTCCTATGCCACTTGCTTCTCTGAAGTTGCCCAAGGATGAGTAAGAGATCCAAGAAATCTCCAAGTGGAACCAATTGTAACAAGTGGAATGACACTAATCAAACCCTATACATGACTCACACCCTTGCACACATCTATAAATTGATCCGTCATCTAAGAGATCCAGAGGCTGAAATATTGGGAATTGCAAGGAAGTGTTGATAGTTTGTAATTGAGGAAAGAGTATTGTATTGTTGGTGTCATCTTGCTATTTCATGAGGTGAAGAGGGATTGAAGCTGGGAGGATGATGCTGGATCAGACAACTAGGTTGTAATTCTCCCTTCTATTTAATAAAGTTCTTCAAGTTTTCTTCCGTATGATTGTGCAATTGTGAATGTTATCATTTGTGAATGCTATCATTTGTTCATTATATATCTGATTCTGTAATGTTTATGTTATAATAGATCGCGATGCTTTGACGGTTCTTTATTGTTGTACTTGTGCAAGTACCCTCCAAGCGGGTTAAGTACGGAGAGGAGTTGCAAGCTCTGTCAAGGGGGAGAGAGATCAAGCAAGTGATTAAGCTGAAGTTCCAGGTTGGTTCCTTTATCTTTCTCTTATCTGTTGCACATAGAAGAATCGTTGAATTACTTTAAGCTGTTGTTTCTAGGGTAGCTGCCAAACCTAGAGGGCTAGTCATTCGACAAGACACTAGTTTTCCTTGAAACAATATCTGTAATTTGTTGCGTTCCTGTTTAATTCTGGATCATATAGGCATTTATTATTTCCACCCAAGGTATCTCTAAGATAAATAGGTATCCACTAGACCTTATTTTTGGTTAAATAACTAGAAAATAAGTGGTATATTCTCAAGAATAAATGGAGGCCATGACATCTTCTATTATCCGCTTTAATTCTACTGTTGACATATCAACAAGTTGAAGTATCGTAATATTCTACCTTCGAGAGTCTCAAAGATTAAAATTTAGCATTGTATCATTAGTCATAATGTTAATGACAGTCCTAAGTCGATCATAGTATTATCTACTAGAATTTGGTTGATACAAATTTCTATGACTAGGCTACCTAGATCTAAGTATTTAGGAACAATCACTCTCCAAGCATGAGGTTTGCAAGTTGTCTTAAGAAATTTATAGTAGGGGCATCTCTCTTCTTCCTACAAATTCTCCTAATACATTCTTCTTTTATGTATTTTTTATATATGGATACACCCTTAATGCCATGCAAAATAGGAAATTTGATGAACATGTTTTTTAGTTCTCCTAAAAGCCCAGTTTCTTCTTACATGTGTTTTCTTGGTGGTGAGTATTTTTGGATAGGGTGCAACTTGTGGATTTTATTGGGGGGCAATTCACTTCCTTTCTTCTTCTTCTATATCTTCTATTGGAGGAGGATTTCGAGGATTATGTAGTACATTCCCTAATCTAAGATTGATATCTCAAACTTCTACAAGATAGCATTGGTATGCAGTATTGTTTTTACAAATGGGTTGATCTTGTTTATTATTAGGAATAGGATTAGATTGAGTAAGAAGTTGAGTTTTTTTTAGATGTGGCATTTTGAGGCATACTAGGTTGTTGAGGATTAGGCAGCAAGTCTGGTGGATGAACCATTAGATGCCTCCACCCTTCTGAAGGATTACTCCATTAAGAATTCTATTTTTTAAATTACTAATAAGGAGGAGCAATGGGCTTATTTGGATATTGCCATTAAAGGCATGGTCCAATGAGGTGGACTTGGTTGATACCAATACTGGGGTTGAAATTTTGAAGTATAACCATTAAATTAATGTGGAGGGTTGTAGTTCATACCTTGTTCGAAGGGTCTTGGTGATGTTCTCCTTTTCTGATTGATGAAGCATACTAACTTTATAGTTCCTTCTACTCCTTGGTACATAACCTTTAGTCCTGGAAATGAGGACACTTGTCAATTGAGTGAGTTTCTTCACAAAGATCACATATTTCTATATTGTTAAGTGTACATTCATTCTAAGGGTGTCCTTTGGTGCACTTTGGACCAAAAAAGGCCAGTGCATTTTCTACTTGTTCTGGCGTCTTCTTTATCCACAATGCACCCATGTGCATAACTAATGGACATAAAATTTATGTTTTCATGTCTTCTAAAATTCCTCCTATTTCATTCTTTGTCAGAATAGAGAACAAAGAAGATTAACTTACCATACTCTTACCAACTCTACCTCTCTTTTTGCTTTCCTTTGAGTGGTTCTTGAATATTTTCTCAATGTCTACATAATCCACTTGATAAATATATGCATTAGCTAGGAGGTTACATGTCTCCATTACATCCTCTCATACCCCTTTCAGCAAACAAGTTTCATTCAATCTTCATATAGGGTACAATTATGTGCCCTCTTGTAATTAAGTTGGAGTCTTTATTCAAAGTGTTCTAAGGACTCATTCTCCTCTTGAGTCATTTTGAATATTTCATCCTTGATACCTCTAGTTGTGCAATAGTATGTATACTGGTCAGTGAAAATGTGTTACCATGTGGTAATGTTGTTCCTTTCGAGACACATGAACCACCTTAGAGATATATCCTTTAAAATGGAGAGGGAATTTATTGTTTTTTTGGTCAGTAGTGTAATCATAGGTCTTGCTTACTACAAAAAAAATTGTAATCATAGGTCTTGCATACTTAAAAAAAAAAAGGTTAAACAATAAAATGTTAGGAACTTAGAGTCAAAAGCACATTTTAAACCACAAAATCTCATAATTTGATAAAATTATTTCGACCTATTCCCACCCATAATTGCAAAACATATAAGACAACATGAGGGCTAGGGCGAGACAATGTTTGATGTTGCATGGTAATTATTGATAGTCCTATTTAAGCGTAAAAGTCTGTTATGGAGAATACCTACCACCTCACGTGAACTAAATCATTACCAACTATAAAAGATACTTTTCGTAGATCGAACGCAAACACTAAATATTATTAAAATAGAAACGTATTGTCTCTGGTGAAGACACGAATGTTTAGCTGCTGGCTGCATTGGCACGTTTCCCCTCGGACTGTCGCCCATTGATTCAACAATTCGTGCATTGCGTACGCGACAAAGAGACAAAGACGAGACCTGCTATACGTCATGGCCGAATTAACCAACGCGGCTTTTCCCACCGCCCAAGCCACCAAAGCGAATGGGGACCGTGGTGGTCGGCAGTATTGTTCACTGCGTTGGTAGCGTTACAATCGTTGAACGCCATTTGGAAAGCTCTACAACAAATCATTGATAAATAGAGAGGTTGTCGTCAAATGGGGAATTAATTAAATAGAAGATGTTTTCTTGTATGGGGTTCAGTTATCGAAATTTTATAGGAATATGGGTTAGGGTCATAAAATTTTATTTTGGTTTAATTATTATTATTATTTAATTTTAAAGTTACGACTAAGTCAGAGGTTAAATTGGTGTATGAGATCACCATAAAGGGATTTGACTGCTAACTTTACCAAGGTATACGTACTCTACCTATCTCTCGTTTTGAACCTGTAACCTCTTAGGAGTAAACACATGCTCTTAATCATTAGGTCCACTCAAGCTCTATATATTTGGAGTCAAGGATGGAATTTGGTGGCAACCAATATTTCTGAAGTTATAGTTCCATTAATGCATGTGACAATATATGTCATCCATTGGATTTTGTACTTGGCTAAATCCAAGCGTTGGCATACACTGCCCTATGCATTAACGGTGCTGTAGCTTCACAAATATTGATAGCCAAATTTGGTAGACAAATTACTTATAAAAAAAAATTCCCACCTTATCAATATTCTTTGTTAAATATCAAAATTAGTATTAGAATTGAACTATTTCTTCCTACCCTGATTTGGACTATTTCTTCCTATACTTTTTTCCACAGTCAAGTATACATGAAGCTTTACATTTTTCACTAATCAATATTCACATTTAATGTTGCAGCTTATGATATGTAGGTCATTGAATTAAAGCAATTAGAATATGATATCATGTATACTAGTTGGTAGCATTAAATGTTGAGTAGCAATGTGGATATTGGTAGTAGTATTCTTTTTATTAATGTCGATGTTTATCGACATAATATATGGATAGTGGGTAGTTTAAAATAATAGTGTTTTAAAGAGATGGTTTTTTTAGCTTCTTTATTATTATTAATTTTTAGTGAGAAGATTGTAATTTTAAATTATTGAGTATTCACACTTTGAAAGCTTTAAGATTTTTGTAGGGTCTTGAATCTAATGTTTCAATTAAGTTTACTTCAAATCAAGTTAAAAATTGTAATTTTAAGTTATGAAAAACAAATTTAAATATTATAGATTTTTAAAAAAGTTGAATTATTTACATTCAAAAATGTAATTTAACAACTAAAAAATTTATGATCTTACCAAAAATAATGAAAACCTCAAAGTTATCTTTAAAATTTTCTTATTTTATTTTTTAATATTATTTTAAATTATTTTAAAATAATATAATGTTGTTATATATATATAGTTTTCGAGTGAGAATTTAATACTAAATGTTGTTGATATAGTTCAAATATTATATTTTATCATAATTTGAAATATCTATTAAATTTGCACGAAATTAATTAATCTTATTTTTCTTATTATATATATAATAAAAAACTAAAACAAAATAAAATATTAATTCCATAAAATTATAAATGCTATAAAATGATTTTGGCTTTCAAATCTACAAAAACAAACTTGTTAATCTCAATTTTGCATTAATCAAAACCATTTGAGATAAATGTAAGATATTGATTTTTTTCATTATATTAATACTAAGGAATTCGTTACAATGTTGGACATTATTATTATAATTTAGATTATAATTTATGATTATAATTTATTGGTTTTTAGAACAATGCAAGCATAGCATGTGAGATCATATTTTATATTTAAAATAATATTTCTATCAAATTTAAAAATGTGTTTTAAAATAGAATTGTATTTGAGAATAGTTTTTATTTTAGTATATAATTGAAAAAGGAAAAAGAGAAACTTTAAAGGTTTATTTTTTATCTAACTATTAGATATTTTGGTTTTTTTTCTAAATATATGTTACAATCAATGTTATTGGAAATTCAGTAGGGATTTATAAGTAAGTTCCCAATCTAAATAACTTAAAGGAAATTAATTTAAAAATACATTTTTAATAAAGAAAAATCCAATTCTCACTCAAAATATTCACTATTCAAAACCAAAACATCTAATAATTACATTACACCTGAAATAACATACTTTTAAATTTATTAAATGTTATTTCAAAACTAAATAAGAATTTAAGCTTTAAAAATTATAAAAAATATAAAAAAATAAGTAAATATTAATTATTTTAATTTATTTTAAGATTATAATAAATTTTCACCCCTGTTTTGGGCATTATTTTTAATTTAAATTATAAGTAAAATCAATATTTAAATATTGTAAAATTATATCTTTTATGTAAAATTAGAATTTTATTTTATTTTCTTAATTGAATTTATTGTAATCTTTAATAACGTATAAACGTTTAACATTAAGGAAATTTCATATGAAATTTTAAAGTTGTTGAAAGAATAATTTTGCATGTGCGAATTACAAACTCCATGCTGCACTAAGGCATGTAGCTAAAGATCTATTTGTCATTGTCATAAAGTTAGGAGTAAAATTTACATCGATTTTGCATCATATAAATAACGAATAATATAATCTTTGCTCAGGAAAAAATTGATATGTTTAGAGATGCATTTTGCACAAGTTCCAAAACCCCATGATGTACACAAGGGATGTTTGATGTCAACTCGTTAACGACAATTATGAGCTTCTTTTCTGTCAACTCATTATAGACCATTATGAGTTTCTATGACACTTTATGGGTTGAATATGCATGTTTTTAATAGTGAAGTTAATATTATTTAATAATAGATTTAATGTTAAGATTATGATTAAGTTAGATATTAAATTGGTATATTAGATATTTTTTTGTTCATGAGATAACATATTGGTTTACATGTAATTATTTGAGTATTAAAGTTTTTTTTAAATATTAATTTAGGTGTTAAATAAGTTATAGATTTTTAGTCCATTAATTGTTGTTAATATAATTACGCATATGCATAATTCCTTACCAAAAAATACTTAATTTAAACTCTCTTGGATATATGTACTAGTTCCTCGATAGGGGTAGGAATCAATTCAATAATGAAAATATCGTTGGAATATGCGATGGTAAAGATGAGTGTTATGAGGATGGAACTGTAAAAATTTCTCTATAGATCATCTAGCTCTGATACCATATAGAAATTCTGTAATCTCTACAAGTCTACCTCTGAGATCTCTGTAGAAAATCTGACTATAGATTAACCCAATAATGCAATATACCAAAGAAAAATACTATAATCTACTTCTACTGTCAATTTGCTTTGCGGAAGCTTAAAAATTGAGCAAGATTCGAGTTGAACACATATAACTAGAAGAAGAAGAATCAATGCACATGAAACACTGAAAATACTCAAGGGAAAGCCTTAGCTAAAAACCCCACTATCTGTATTATCATACAAGGTGGAAATACATCAAAATTATACAAAGCCTTAGCTCTCACAGCTAGCCAGCTCTCAGTACAATCCTCCTAGATGCTCATAAGCAAACAAAACTTCTCACAATCTCCTCTGCCCTCCAAGCTCCTATTTCCTTGCGCAGATCCTCTGGGATGATCTGCTTCACCTAGTGGAACACTGCTCTCACACACTACTCTAACACATTGTCAGAACTATGCAATCCTCAATGAACCTTCCCTTGACTGCATGCATGAGTTTCCTTTATAGGAAAACACATGCAATTGATAGTACACTATCCTTGACATTTAGCTCAACTAGGTCTTTCTAAGAATAGACATGCACGAGTTTTTGATGAGAGAATCTTCAGTTATCTGGAGTACACTAGTTGAGTGCATGCATGCATCAACTGACTGATAACTCACAATTAGTTCCTCAAATAGTTTGGAACTAATTTAACTGGACATAACTTAGTAAACTGAGTTAACTAATTACAACTCAAAGATAACTCAATCTTATCTCCTTAATTAAGGGATAATCTCTTTAATTTAAGGGATAACTGTTGCATGACTTCAGAAAGACTTATAACTTGAATTTATCCAACTAATTAATCCATAATGAATTAATTAATTATTTTCAAGCAACCGGTGAGACAAAATTCGTTTTTAATTCACAATTTTAATTCAAGGACAAATTAAAATTGGAATATTCTGGATTCTATTTTTATCATTTCTTGTTGCTATTTTCAACAGGAACATCAACAATCGATGATGCTTCCTCATCAAAGCACCACATAATGGGAGAGAGACATTACAAGTTGCTTTTGTTCATTGTCTCTGGTGTGTTACATGTAGTATTTTGCAGAGTTTCCATTATGGCCATAACATGCTCAATCGTGGGAGAGAAGAATGCATGCTGTGAGCTCATTTATGGCTCGTTACAACACAGAAGTAATGTATTCCTTAACAAGTGTTCCAGAGTTAACACTTATCTTAGCTATGCCCTTTACTAGACGATTAATGATATCTCGACCTCACATCATTTCTCCTCCTTTGGTCATTATAACTGTGTTGGATCAGTCACACGTTGGTGATCTTACGTCATATTCTTTCGATAAGTTGAAAGGTTTTATGGTCATTGTGTTTTAGTTTATCATGTGATGATTTTCACTATGTGTAGGTGTTTTGGAATTCATTTCTTGGTAAACTAAGATACACTTATGCAAATGAAGGAATCAAGGTTTTAGGAGTTTATAGTTTCAAAGGCCTTCGAATTTTTGAAACACATCAATGTTCTTCATCCTCTTTCTACATAACACAACCTTAGGGTCTATCTTCGAGTTGTTGGTCATGCTTCCATCATCGTTGATGCAAGGCTCGAATTTTCCAGGTATCTCGTTCAATGACCCGGTTTTGGTATGTGGGGTTTGGTATCTAGGGAATTTTTTGATATGGTTCTAAGAGTATTTTCTACCATGGATTTTTGAAGATACAATGGAGAATTTTATGGCTTATTGTGCTTCATTTTGGGCCACATTGTTTAATGTTGGTGAATAGTAACAAAGTATGGTATGTAGTGGACAACTATTTGCCTTTGTATTATGTTGGTCATCTGTTTGTGTCAAACCATCGCCACCAATTTCTTTTGTTTGAGTTTGGTAACAAAATTTGGTTTTTAGATGAGGATGTTCAGTTATTATATTTTGTGGCTTCTCTTGTTGTCTCAAATTGTCTCCATGGGGTTAAATTATTCTGGCTCTCCAAGGTTCTGAGATTGTATACTTCAAAATCCCTTGTCTTTCAGAAGTTCTTTCCTATCACAAGCAATTGAAATCTCTCAAGGGTCACTGAAATTCAGAGTCAGTTTTTCTTCATATTTGTCGACTACTTTGCTCTATGGGTTTTGGGGATGACATAGTCCTATTTGGGATCTCTCCAATTTATCGCTCTGTGAGTTAGTTTAGAAGTCTTGAGGTTGGTCTTAGGGTAAGTCAGTTTACTGAAAATATTGTGCACCTCAGAGTGACTATGCCACCTCGTTAGAGAATGAAAATGATGGGGTGGTGTGAGTAGTAGCTCTATTTCTCTGCAAAAACGTTTATTTAGATGGAATTTGGTGGCAACCTTGTTTGACTTGGTTTCTCTGGAGATCGTAAAAGAGATTCGACAACTTGAATCTATAGAATTTTCAATAAGGCCTAGTTATCTGATTTAGAGGTGGATAATCAATATTTCAAATGGATTGCAGACCCTGGGAAATTTAGAAGAGGAAGGCTACATTTTTTGCATTCTGTCAATATTCATCAACAACTAGACATCCTATTTCATTTGGTGCTCCAAGACAAACAAGTGGACAATTACAAAGTTTTTGGAGGTCAAGAGGACATAAAAGATCTCCTAAGGAATGTTTGTTTCCATTTGGATGACATACTTACACGTTTGCAAATGGTGGAAAAGTATGTAGTGTCATATTATGATTTCGACTCTGAAGATATCACTCACACTTCTGCCATGTTCAATGTCCAACTAGTCAACATTGCTCCAACACACAACATTGATCCACTAGCTAATGAAGCTCTCATTTCTCTAGTGGTCATATCATACTAAGGGTACTATTTTGTTTGAAAAGAAAATGTTGGCATTTCTCCTCAATAAGGATTATGCGCTAGTGGCTTCAATAGATTTCATGACATCAATCTCACAAACTGATGACCGACCTTCATTAGGCTCTTGTTTCACTGTACTATATGGAATTTCTTTTTGTAGTTTTTCATTTTGGTACTCAGAATCTTGCCACATATATATTTATATGTAATATTTTGTAAAACCAGTGATAAATGATGATCAAGCTAGTAGTTTTTATTTTTGGAAGCTTTGATGATACTCAAAGATATTTGTTTAGAGCTTTGCAATCCCATATTAGTGTTTTTGATAAGCATGTCTTCAATGTCAAATCCTTTTATTAATAGAAATTTTTGTATCAGATTACAAAAAAAAGAAGAATATATGTACTAGTGTGTCGATAAATTTAATAAGAAATTCATCCACAAATGTGGAAAATAATCCCTTAAACACCATAAGTTCTATTACAAATTAAGAGAAGACTTGTTTGAGTTACAATTATGTTGAAGACTTTTTAAAATCAACTTTAGTCTACAAAATGAAATTTTATCATATCAATACAATAATAAAGTTTTGGAAGGAAATATTTTGTATTCCATATCTATTGTATCTGGAGATGCATGAAAACCCCTATTATAGTGCAATCCTTCACACCTAGAATTAATTTCAATTTTCTTTAATTTTAGTTTTATATTTAAATTTCAAAGAATGATCATAGTTTCTCTAGGTTCTATTAATTTTCTTTCAATAGCATGCCTAAACACTTCACATGTTTCCCGAATCTCGATAGGCAGTGCAATAAATGATTTTAGTTGAATAAAAGGTATTTGTTCAAATTTAAGCTTCTATGATTCATATTGTGTATTTTGAAAAAAATTCGGTAAAAAATCACATTCTAAATAATTATGTCGATGCATTTCGAACCATCCATTGTGTTTCACTGTCATGACAAGGATACTTCTTTTGAGTCCCTTATATTTCTTCCCACTGTTAAATCGATGATTAATTTGATCAAGTACTTACATAAAGTCCATTTAGGTTGGTTTATTCAATAAATTCTACAAATGCATTTGTAATTTGGATGTGAAATGCCTAAATAAAGCAACTATTATTAAGAATTGAGCCCTATTTGAGTAGGTGGACCTTAGTAATTTTATATTGTAATGTACATAACAAGAAAAAACACTAATAGTAAGAGAAGTATAAGTGAAAATTGAAAAAGAGAACATAAAAGAGATAATGAAATTAAATTTGGAAAAGTATAACCTTTATATTGATAATTCTGAAAAAACATAATATTCATGAGCCTTCTTGATGGTGAAGCATCATTTCATTAGGAGCTACAATATAATATGCATCTTTGACAAAACTTTACATAGATTTCTAGCTCTATAAATAGTACTTACTAGCAAAATGTAACAACTTGTGGTCCCATCATTAATGCATACAAATCCACCTCATAGGTCTATTAAATAAGGATGAAACTTTTATAATAATTAACTATCCATTAACTAGCCAATGGGATTTATTCAAAGAAAATGGCCTCTTGCACTGATTGATTAACTCTAAAGTGCCCCAAAATAGGGAGGTTAGGTGAAGACCCTAACATAGCCTTCCCTATCGAAAGCAATGTTGTCAAGTAACAATTTTGAGTTCCATATCATTCCAAAACATTTGATATAAATCAGATCATTATATTAATCTTCATCCATCTTGATGCTTTCAGAGTGAAAAAGTTAGAGGAATCAACTCATAGAACCATTTTTTATCATTGGTTCCCAGTTTGGCGAATTGCGATATGAAACCTTCGAGAACTAGTTTGAGGCATTAAATAGTATTTTATGGTGGTAAAAATTCATCACTTAAATCCCAAACTCCTTAATGTTATTTTACAATCAGTTTCCTCTTGAATGACATAAGAACGACCTCAAACAATTTTTTTATCCAAAATTTATGCCACTCAAAAGTTGACCTTCCTATTTTTACCACCATGATTCAAGAGGATGCCACGTTAGCCCCTGGTATTCATGAAAAGGGGATAGCTATTACCGATAATAGTGTACACTCGGAGCTGCTATTCCCACTAAGACTGGTAGCTATCTTAGAAACAAACAAGTAAAGTCTACTTTCGTTTTCCTTTATGAAAATAGATAAGAGTGGAAGAAAGGACACCAACCTTAGTCTTGTGCTTGGTTCCTTACTTGATTCCTCTCCTTCCTGATAGATCTTTGCCGCTTCTTCTTTGTCTGCCCATCTTCAAAGAGCACCTGTGGAATCAAAGCAACATACTACTATCGAAGGACAAAGATCTATATTCATAAATAACATAGGACCAGATATGTGTTAACCATTCAACTGCATATATAATCAAACATACAAGAATATGGAGGAAAACTTGAATAGCTTTATTAATATCAAGAAAAGCAAGAGGATTACAACCAATAGTTCTGACCCAGCATCATCCTCCAGTAAGAAAGCCCTTCTTCACCTCAAGTAAAGCTTAGATCACCCAACACTATGAAGTTTCACCAGAAAACCAATAGCACTTCTCTACAAGATACAAGATTCCAGCCTCCAACCTCTAGATCTCTGGGATGAGAGATCCATATATAGCTATTTGCAAAGGTGTGATTCAGCTCTAGGTTTTTTTATTAGTGTCTTCTCTTTGATAGTTCTTGGTTCCACCTGGAGATTTCATTCATCTCTTACTCATCCTTGAGCGAATTCTGAGAGGCAAGTGTCATATGAGAAGTTTCTAGAAGATTCCTTGATCATCCACTTAGCAAACTGTCTCCGCCACTTGTCTATTCTCGTCCATCGCACCTTGTAGAAGGACTTTTCAATATGCATCGCACCTCCCAGGTGTATTAGGTGAGATGCATCGCACCCTCTACACTGGGCATTCAATATGGTCCAGTTTTGACTAGTTCTGAGCAGTTTTTAGTGGAGAACTTCTGGGAGATGATGTAATCAGCTGACCTTGTTCCTTTAGGTAGTGAAGCAACACTTTTAGGGAGTTAGGAGCCCTCATTTTATGGAAATTTATGATTGGGGTTGCAGTGCCCAAAAATGTCTATAACAGTTGCCCCCTAAAGCATGAGGTCATTAATCTTTGATGTCAGATGAAATGCTTTACCATGAGGATCTGAAGTTTTTTCGAGCTGGGAGGCGACCTGTAATAAGATACAATACAATACATTATCTTCATAATATTTTTCATGATCTAGCTGAGGTGGAAATTCCCATGCTCAGCTTTATAAATTCATTTTCATGTACATAGGATAGATAATCGTCTGTGTGGTAGACTGATGATTCGGACAGAGTCATCCTTTGATTTGGATGAACATATTTTTGGCAATGATGTACATTTGATATCTTTATATTCCTGAATATATTGCAGCCCGGATGGATGAAACTAGATCCGGGGTCTTCAAAACTCGTTCAATATTTACTCGGAGTACAAGTCAATCCATGTGAAAAAATGTTCTGGAGTCGAACATGGAAAGACATCGCCTGATTACCAGCCAATAATGTACACTGCTAACAGGCGTGAGAGGAATCACCAATAATGACAATGACCCTCAAGGTACTACAGTACAATTCGCGCGGTGTGAAAAAGGACTTTGTGTCAAACACCACGCAAAATCTCTCAGTGGAAGGCCATTGATGTAAACTTGTTGCCGAAAGTGAGAAACTTGCCATTGAGGCATGCAAGCTTCAAAGTACTGAAAGGGGTTGTTCCTAAGTCAACTTCTTGGATAATGACCTGATGTCGACAAGAAGTGACCCGTCATAGGAGGGCCTTAATGAATCCCACATCTATGACACGGAACGGAGAAAATGATTTTGGAGGTGAAAACGATCTAATGATATAGGGTTCAGGGTGGCGGTCATGAAAGAATGGAGCGTGAATGTATTGCAGCGGATGAGACACAGGTGAATTCTCTTAATGACTTCTCTTGAACATATCGGCGACACTGATGATGGATTGGTAGTGTTAACCCCAAAGATGGATGGTGTGACGGACCAATGGTGATATGACCAGTGAACGGAACAACCCAACCTGGCTCGGATGTGGAGAGAAGGTGTCATGTTCAAGAGCGACTTGCTACCAATAAAGTTTTTTCAAGTTTTCCTCCCAATTTTCCCCAGTCATTGCTGACCAGTACCTCTTTATTTTTGTCAAGCTTGAGGAGGATAACATATGCTTGTTCTATAATCCGCCCTTCGGGTGAACTTGTCGCTATATTTTAACGAGCCTAGCGACAGTGAAACTCGTTCTCGTCCATTTGGACGAGTTTGTCGCTATTCAATATTAACGAGTTTAACGACAAAGATAACTCGGTCCTTTCCAATTTTAGAGAGTCTGAAAGGGACGGAAAGGAAACTCCAAAGATTATTTTTCGTCATATAATCCCTTAAGTCTGAAAAAGTGTAAAATAATATGAAAGAGATGAATTTTCGATAGTTTTAACGAGCTGAACAAGACAAGTGCTCGATCTTTTTGTATAATAATCCCTCAAGTCCAAAAAGATTAAAATATAGAGGAGGGATAACACTTCCGATGACTTTAACAAGCCAGCGAGGCTAATCGCTCAGCAATCTTTTCATATTTTACGAGTAAGTTGAAAAGAGCTTAAAGGAGACTCGTTTTTCGAGGAATGAGTGATGATTTTGGGTAGCAGCTGATTCCAGATAAGGTTTGGAATTTTCCAATCACGGCAGTGTCACAAGGATGGCTAATAGAATCACTCTTCACAGATGTTCCTCAAAAGGGTAAACAATCAAATGGAGGTGAATGATCGGCTAAAAAACAGAGTGGAGGTGATGATAAGAACACGACCAAGGCTCAAAAGCTGATGATAAGGCATTCACAATGGTTATTTACCGAAAAATTGGTTCATTTTTTAATGAGCTTAAACTTTGGGGGAAACATTTTCTCATTGCTTATGTTTATTTTTTAACGAGCTTGAATTCCACGTTAAAATTCCTCGTGGCTGGTTTATTTTTAAACGAGCTTGAACCCTACAGTAACACTGCTCGCTAGTCATATAATAAGGATTACGAGTTTAAAGGGTTAGAGGACCTACAAATTTAAAAAATAAATGGTCGCTCTTCACTTACATGTGGAAAGGTTTGCATGCCCCTGGGTATAGTGAAAAATTCCCAGGTTACCATGAACGTTCTCCATCCGCGTTGCAGACAAAATGCTTCCTTGGCGATGTCTACCGAAATAGAAAAAAGTGAGTGGCGCAGATGCCTCCACTCACATAACTTTGACGAGGGAATCTTATTCCAGTCTAGTCCCATTTTCCTATGAGGATGGGTGTGTCAGACTAGTCATATATCTTTTGCGGAAACCTACTCTATACCCAAGGTTTTCCTACCGAAACAGACCAGGGTGTATGCCCCCTGGGTTTCAGTCATATCCTCCTGAATCACTCGCTCTCATCAGGTGGACAGACTGGAGATCGATGAGACATTGCTTGCATGAAACACCATTTAGGGATGGAATTTGACTATTTGCTATGTGTGAACCAGGGAATGACAGTTGGTCTACGAGCTTGACCATTCTGCCTTCGTGCGGAAAACACATTACTCGAAAGAGTGAGGAGACGACGGCTCCCATGTAATAAATATAGTCACGCCCAAGGAGTATATTATAATCCAAGGGTCCTTGGACTACCATCATGTTCATGTGAACGATTTTCCTTCTTAAAGTAATGGGCACATTGGGAAGGATCCCTAACGGTCGACTGGATCCTTTGTCAAAGCCTGTCAGATTTCTCATTTCAGGCAAAAGCGATGGCGAACCAAGCGCTTTCCAAGCAGTTGAGGAAAGGATACTCACAGAAGCCCCTTCATCTATGATGGTACCAGCCATGACCATTCTGTAAGCTTGTACAATGATTTGGAATGGTACACTAGCTGGTAAACAGGGTCTTCCTAGTAGATTCCAGTCGAAGGAAATGAATAGGTTGCTTGGAGGTGGGACCGAATAGACGACTGGATATGAATCTGATGAACTTCCTTCCTGCGATAAAGGAATGGGTATATTGCCCCCAAGTTCATCAAAGTCTGTGTTTACGAAAAGAATTTGAACGGTGTCGTTCTCTTTCTCTTCAGTGACAATATCATTCAAAGATGAACATTATGAAGGAAAGACCGGGTCAACTTCTGCCTCGACCTTTTGAATTTCGTCTAGTATGGATTCAGAGGGTTCATTTTCAATGATAGACGTTTCAGCCGACCACAATGGTGTGCTAGCCGGATTTTCAACCAGTGGTGGACTTGGCAAGAGTTCCCTATATCCAGGAGGGAGCAGTAGCGGTGAAGTAGGACGGTCATCCAAAACTCTTTTAGCTTCATCTAGGAAGGGAAAACGATGGACGGTGTGATTGCCTTCACACAGCTTACAAGGAAATTTGGGATTCCTTTTCTATCCAGGTACTTCACTTTCACTGGTTGATGGTGTGCTTTCAACATGATCATCAAAGGTTGACGACACCCGATTGTGCAAACGAGGAGACCAGTCCCTTAAGATCCGAGGGATGCAAGGACAATCTTGGTGATAGTGGTCTCCATTGCAAATGACGCATGGAGATTTAGGTTTAGACAGTGCAGTGTGAGGATTTTCGTTAGCTGACGCATCGTTTCCCCCTTTCTCTTTTGGTTCTTTCTTCTTCTTTTCTTTTTCTCTTTCCGCTTCTTCTTCTTCTCAGTTACTTGATCTTTAGCTTTACCAGCTTTATCAAGCGAAGAGGAAGGAGGGGAGGGAGAAATAGATGAAGTAGAAGGTTGGGGGGAAACTCTAGTATCATCTAGTTGTTGACTTGACTGTTAAGGAATTACGGTATTCTCAACGACAGAGGTAGAGAAGAGCCATACACACAAACCAATCGTCAAACCTGGAAGTGACAATGTGGCCATATGGGGTGCACCAACATCTCCCCAAGAGGAGAAAGGACTAGGATTTCCTCCAAGGGGAAATCTTTGGTTGGTAGACTCCATTTTTCTCAACCTAAAGACCAGCAAGGGAACTTGTGATGTTACTCTGATTAAAATAAATTTTTAGACGCTTTGACACAACTTATTTTTTCAATTTTAAAGAGTCGAGAAAAAACAAAAGATGACTCTATTCGCCTTCGATTATTAATGAGCCTGAAGTGACAAATGCTCAGATGGACCTTTTCTTTTAAGGAGTCTGAAAAGGAGCAAAATAGACTTCTCTGGAAATCTAGGCAGAGGGGATTACCATACCAATCGTAAAACTACAAAATACTTTTTACGGTATGGCAGTCAATCTTTCTGAATGTTGTGTTCAGTGCATTCCGACCGATAGGGCGGTAGACACGGCTTCTTAAGGATAAAGGATGTAGCCTATTGTGGTCTCCCAATATATACTCTACGGTACGTGGGAGCACAAGTCCGTACTGGCACTTGCCGTCTCGGAGTGGAGGAATCACCCAACCAACAATGAAAACAACAGTTACCATGTTTTACGACACTGGAATATGTCTCTAGCCTAGACTTCAATATGTTATACATTAGGTTCCAAAGCGTTTTTAGATTCATTAAATTTATTTTATAGTTGATCTTTTTTAAAAATTTGCCTTTCAGGTTCACCGCGTGATGTGTATACAATTCCTAAAATGCAGTCTAAGATGATAAACAATGGTTTAATCTTTTTTTGGAAATGAAAATCCTAGCTACCAAGGAAAGAAAGTTGAGAGTCTTTCAACAAAGAGCACATAGCACACACTAAATGCACTGTCCTAAATCAAACCAAGTAGTCTAAATGCAAATGCACATGCATGTATTTTTTTCAGCCTTCTTAATGTATAAATGATGATAAGAAAGCTAAGTGAAAATATGAATTATTTTCAAAGTGACAATACTTAACAAATTTCTTTTCAAAATGAGGTGAAGATAAGGGGGACACTTTGTGATTTCGAAATGAAAACTGTTTTTCAACACTTTAGAAACTACTAATTCAAATCATATACAAGAGTAACAGTATAATCGACTATCAAGAACAATGGGATTCTCTTCTATAAATGAAAACGACACTTACGACACTTTCAGATTAAGAAATGATAGTTTGACTATGCTACTTCTTTGAAAAAGAGAACTGAAAATGGCGCACAATACATAAAAACACTTACAGTTCTTTGCACAAGAGAGGTGGAATGATGGAAGAGAAGGGGGTTTTCACAGAGATATACTAACCACAGACAACAAAACTCCTGAATAGAATTGAAAATAGTGAAGAAAAAACCAAAGTCTGAAGGTAAAGTTAACCTTCCCTGACCATCGCACCTGTCACACAGGGAATTCAATATGCAGCGCACCTACTACACACGGGAAGTGCGATGCATACAAACTTCCTTGAAGGCAGGGTGCGATGGTACCAGTGCAAGACTTTTAACCAGTTTTTGTTCACAATTTGCAATTCAGTTCAGGGATTTAGGCCGAGTAAGTGATGTTCAGTAAATGTAAATCACAGGGGTTGATCTAAGGAGGTTACTAGAGCCACCACTTAGGGCAATTAGAACGTTTGCAGATCGATTGTTTAATTCATAAACAAAACCTAGAGATAGAATGAAGCAGCATTGATCTACTTTGCATTTGTATAACAAATGCAGTTCGAAGGCTAGCTGGCTTGACTTCAGGCTTCGTCTGTAAGTTTATAAAAAAAACAAATATAGACTAACAAACAATCTATTCGCTCCCCAATGGAGTCGCCATTTTGTTACTGGGAATAGTGTCCACTCGGAGCTGCTATTCCCACTAAGACTGGTAGCTATCTTAGAAACAAACAAGTAAAGTCAACTTTCCTTTTCCTTTATGAAAATAGATAAGAGTGGAATAAAGGACACCAACCTTAGTCTTGTGCTTGGTTCCTTACTTGATTCTTCTCCTTCCTGATAGATCTTTGTCGCTTCTTCTTCGTCTGCCCAGCTTCAAAGAGCACTTGTGGAATCAAAGCAACATACTACTATCGAAGGACAGAGATCTATATTCATAAATAACATAGGACCAGATATGTGTTAACCATACAAATGCATATATAATCAAACATACAAGAATATGGAGGAAAACTTGAATAGCTTTATTAATATCAAGAAAAGCAAGAGGATTACAACCAATAGTTCTGACCCAGCATCATCCTCCAGTAAGAAAGCCCTTCTTCACCTCAAGTAAAGCTTAGATCACCCAACACTATGAAGTTTCACCAGAAAACTAACAACACTTCTCTACAAGATACATGATTCCAGCCTCCAACCTCTGGATCTCTAGGATGAAAGATCCATATATAGCTATTTACAAAGGTGTGAGTTAGCTCTGGGTTTTTTAATTAGTGTCTTCTCTCTGATAGTTATTGGTTCCACTTGGATATTTCATTGATCTCTTACTCATCCTTGAGCGAATTCTGAGAGGCAAGTGTCATATTAGAAGTTTCTAGAACATTCCTTGATCATCCACTTAGCAAACTATCTCCACCACTTGTCTATTCTCGTCTATTGCTCCCTGTAGAAGGACCTTTTAGTATGCATCACACCTCCCATGTTTATTAGGTGAGATGCATCGCACCCTCTGCATTGGGCATTCAGTATGGTGTTGTTTTGACCAGTTCTGAGCAGTTTTCTATGGAGAACTTCTGGGAGATGATGTAATCAGTTGACCTTGTTCCTTCATGTAGTGAAGCAACACTTTTAGGGAGTTAGGAACCCTCAGTTTATGGACATTTATGATTGGGGTTGCAGTGCCCAAAAATGTCTATAACAATAGCCACATGATCATGATGAATAAGACTCTAGAATATTCAATATTGTAACTATAGTTAAGAGTTAAAGGAGTCAAATTTCACCACTAGTGGGTTATTGGGTTGTGTTAACACTAGGCCACTGGGAGGAAAACTGTTCCATTCGATTAGGAGTGCATTTTGTTCCATATATGAGCAGAGTAGTGAACAATGGATAGAGAGAGAAACAAAAAAAATAAGAGGATTAGTGATTTGTAATAGCCCACAAGACATGTGTTTCACTCCTTTGTACTTGCATCCATTTTCATTCAAAGAAAGAGAGAGCAAAGCAACCTCACCTTCTAACTAGATATTGTAAGGGTTTCCGAGATCATATCTTGTGTTAATTATGGTTTGTGATTTTTATTTTTCTATTATATATTTTCTATAATTTATCTATTGCATGCATAAGAATAACACAACAATTAATCAATCCAAAAATATAAGGAAAATTTAATCCTGATTGTGTAGATTTTATATTTTCAAATATAGTTTAGTAGATATGTTCTGACAAATTGTTCAGTGGAATATCGACAACAATTTATGGGTCATATTCATATTAGACAAAGTGTGTTTAGATATTTTGGGGAGTTGTAGGGGATCCTTATTGGTTTAAGCAAAAATTCATAAAACACTAGCCATGGGTGACAAATCTATTAATAACTCTTGAGATGCAGTAGAGGAGAGGTACTCAAGGTTGGAAGAAGAAGTCGTAGATTTGAACCATAAAATGAATCTCCTTATGGTAGATTTAATGAATAAGTTGGGAATAAAAAATATGTAGGTTCAAAATTAGAGGTCAGATCAGAGGGGAAATTGGGGAATTGGGAAGAAATAGAAAGGTATTTTAAGAAAGAACCGCAAAAAGAATAACCTAGTTTAAGTGTTATGAACCATTCATATCCCATGTTAAATATGGAACCAAAGGCTAACATTAAGCCATATCAAGGTGCAATTGATGCTTTGAATTTAAATCACTAACTATAGTAGTTAGAGGTTTATTATAGTTGTTACACAACATTTTGTCACTATCCCTGTACTCCCCATTCCATGATCCTGGAGGACCTCTACAGTGAACCCTACATGCTTTACCATCATGAAGAAACTCCCATTATGCCCCTCTTCATGAGTAGAATGATTCCCTTTTGCATCATTTTCCAAGAATATTCCTTTTACCCTAGTTTACAAGACCGGCACTAATGACCAGTTTACTTCTTGTGCTGATTTGCAGAGATTAAAACCAGGACTAGTGTCGTATGGCACTAATGAGCCTTTTCTCAATCGTTCCAATCCTCTTTTGGCAAGTTTTTAAAATATGGAGTCGAAGCTTCCAGGTCTAGAAGCTTCGTAATGAAAGTCTAGTAAATAGTTGGGCTGGATGGAGCTGAGGAAGTTAGTTTGGGATCCTTTCCCCTATTAGGATGGAACCTACCCAAGAGATAAAGCCTTCTCCCATGATAAGAGGAACCTTCTCCCCTCTATCCAAGCTATACAAATCCCTCCTTTTACAAGCTTCACTAGTTTCAGTACTAGTATTTTTGGAGCTTGAATAATGAGCAAGACATCTATAGCTTGTAGCTCTCTAGTTATGCTTGAGGGAAAATAGTGTGTTTGGTTTGGTTTGAGACTAAAGGGAAGAGGCCTTAAAACTTCCATTGTTGGGGCTATCCATGAGATGCTAGCAGAATTGTGGGAACCCGGATACGTTAGAGGAGACCAACAACATCAAGGCATTGGTTGTAATATCTTTCTAAACTTATGTGAATACAATTATTGATTGATTTCCTACATTGAAGTGTTATCTTACATTTGATGGCTTAATGTTCCTTGAACTGTTATGTAGGCTGAATGCAATTCATATGTTATCACGTTTGTTGTTGTTGTTTTTTTGCTTGTTTTAGGTATTTGAAGGAGGGATACAGAAAGTAGTTGGAGTAAGGAAGTAGGATCATCACCAAGTAGAATAATGCTTTAAGAGGTAGGCCCTTTTATTTGATTCTAGCTTAAGGAAGTTTTCCATAGATTGTTCATTTGTGGCTAGAACCGCTCTCTCGGGCTAGAGGAATTGTTTGTGTCCACACTAAGAATTTACCTGCACCACAACATGGTGACCATATTGGGGAGCCAATCCTTATATTTTATTAATTGTCATTTTATGCTTTTGTGTGAAATTTTCTAGTATCATAATTTTCCTTTAGTTTTCTCTACTTTGCCTAGTTTACTGCTCTTTGTCTGAAATTTACAGTGGCAAGTCTAGTTTTAGCCTTTGAAATTTTTTATTTTTTTCCTTGAATCCTCGGTCAACGCGTTTACTTTTCTGACAGTCGCGCTGATCAGTGCGAGTTTCTTTAATATATTCGTGCTGAACCCCTTCTGGTGCTTGTTGTCAGTTAGGCAGTCGAGCTGATTCCTATAGGTGAATATCAGGGTTTCCCCTAGATCATAACCAGTGTGTCTTTCGCTCTTGATTTCTGCCTCTTAGCTTGTTTTGACTGTGTTCTCCCTAACTAGAAATATCCATTGGCTTGGTTTATGTTCTTGTTTGGTTTTCATTTTATTCACTTTTTTTCTTGAGTCCTTGGATGGTTTGTAACCCTAGGGCATCTAGGTCTTTTTCCATTCACTTGTTTGTGTGGTCAAAAAGTCAAGTTGTTAGTTAAGTTGCTCCTTGCATTTCCTTTTAAGTCCTTTTGTTTCTTTGATTTCCATTTAACAAGTTTGAAAAGTTTTTTTTTTTATTATGCGTCCATTTTCGGGCATACATCACATTGCTAATCTTGTTTTTGGTTGAGTCTTTGCATCATTGTTTTGGAAGCATTTCTCTTTTGTGCTTTGCATTTTCTTGAGGTTGATTGTTTTGAAAACCTTTCATTGAAGTGTTTGTGAAAGATTCGTTTTCTCATTTCGTTGAAAAAGACTTAATTCTAGTTTTGCCAATCAATATGTTACATTAGATAACATCATTGAAGACTAGAGTTGCATCATCATTTGCATTGGAAGAGAAATGAATTCTCTTTACTATTGAAAGGACTACTTGAAGTGTGTTTGATAGGAAATATAGGAATTGGAAAGAGTTTTTCATTACTTTGTTTTCAAAAAGCGAAGTAGTGAAAAGTTCATTTTGCTTTCAATTGCTTGTTTGTTGCATTGAGTGTGTTTTCTACTCTCATTAGTGTAAACAATTCATCGAATTGAAAAGGTCTTGTCTCATTTAGCTGCATATAGGAGATTTTCGAGTCACATCGATAAGGCCTAAAAACCGAGACATAATTTCAAGATAAACTCTAAAATGTTTTCAATTAACCTAAGGCACATTTGAAACCTAACGATTGCATTTAGAAGGTCTAGGCTAGAGATGTGTTATGACATCTTTAAACCTAGCAGCTGCCATTTTCTTTGGCACTAGACAGTGCTAGTACGGACTTGTGCTCCTTGTACTATCATGTATATAAAAAGAGACCCATATAGGTTGCAATCCTTTATCTATAGGAAGCCGAGTCTGCCCCTTGTAAACGTGATACACCGAACACAACATTCGGGGAGATTGCCTACCCATACATCTCGGTTCACCGGGAGGTATTATGCAGTTCATGGTTACCTGGTAATCCTTTTTTCCTAGATTATCCCGAGTAGTCATTTTGATCTTTTTGACTCCCTAAATATAAAACATCATCCAAGTGCTTGTCCTTTTGAGCTCGTTTCAAACCGAAAGTGATAGAGTCACCTTTGCTTCTTTCTCAACTCTTAAAACATGAAAGAGCACCAGTTTGTTTTTCCGTCTTAAAAAATTGTTGCCCACGATCATAAAACATTCCTATTAGTCTTTTTCTAGACCACATTGTGAGTATACCTACATTTTAAGCCTTGGAATCAATATCTCTCTTTTGGTTAATTGATACAAAATCATCATGGCTAAACCATCATGTTCACTTAGTTCCTCTTCCTCTCCTTTTTCTAAAAGATTGTTCGAGGAGCCTTTTCCTGAATTACCACAGTCACTTGAGGACCAAGCTGTTGAACTTGGAATTGTTCTGAGCATTCAACCTTTGTCATCTCGTCCTTCCCCTCCCTTAGATACTAGGTCACTTTCTAACATTGGCCCAGAATCTCCAGATAATCCTATCCAGACTCCCGAGAATCTACCGACTTCTGAAGGTAAGCTTGGATTGGTTGTTTATCCTTCGAATCCTCTGTTCGATCCTGTTGTGATATCACTGCAGCATCCGTACAGTCTATACGATTAGTCGGGTATTCCTTTGGAATTATCCCCTTGAACATCTTCAGTAGTCCATCATCACCTATTTTCACCCATGGAATTAGAAGGTAAAATCCCAGACTCCTCTCCAAGTCACTCGGAGGTTTCCGCTCCACACATAGTCGAGGAGCAAGAATATCATTTCCGTCCCGAACGTTTCCCTTACAGGGGAAGAATTTTGACTAGTGTTCATCCCGATTTACCACGTAATTATGTGACTTTAGCTTAGTTGGTTTCACGTACGCCTACTGCCTCATCATTATATCACAACCCTATTTGGTCATCTGGCACTATGCCTACGTCAGGTCCATTCATTCAGAACCCAACCTCCCAATCGATGGTGCATTCTGTAGTTACTTCAATTCACGTGCAACCCACCATTCCGAATCCTTTTTTTTCATCAATCCAAGTAACCCATTCGGTTCAACCGATGGTCTTGAGTCATGTCTCTATCATTTCTTCGATCCCTCTAGTAAGTGGAAGGTTGTGCCACTGCCTGGGGGGCAAAGTCTGAATGTTTCTATGATGTCTGGCACAACCAATGTGATCGACTAACAAGCTCACATGGTTGGAATGAACCAAACCTCTTCAGGTGCCATTCGAAACCCTATTTGTTCTATTGGATTGAGTAATGTCTAGTACCAACAACCAAACCATGTTGGTCCATCTGGGTCAAGTAACATCTAGTACCAGTAGCCTAATGTGTCTCAGGTTCAGTACCAACCTCCTTATGTTCTACATTGTTCACAAGCAATGGTTAATCCACCTTACATCCCTCATCCTAGACCTTATGTCCATCTTGGTCCATCTGTCGTGCCTGGTGGATATGGCCAGATACAGTTCGGGAACTTTAAAGGTGTCATTTCGAGAACTCTTCAAGTACCCTTGTTGTAGCAAGGATAGCTTCTAGAACAACAAGGGCAAACTTCATTGCAGTAAGGGCCATCCATGTAGCAGCAAGGGAAGATAATGCCGCAACAAGGTCAATTGCAACAACCGTAGGGGAAACCCTTGCAACCATTGCAACAAACCATGCAACTACAAGTGTAGTATGTGCAACAATCCTCCTAGCCTATGTCCTTGCAAGGTCAGCCTCTTCAACTGCAGGGATAACCTTCACAACCATAAGGTCAACCCTTGCAGCAAGAAGGTCAACCCGGGTAACAATAACCCTTATACTCATATGGTCAAGTCCTGTAGCAACAGGCACAAAACCTTTATGTCTAAGGGAAATAGGCTCAGAATCCTCTTGTCCAATGGCAACAGGTCCAAAATCCTTATGTCCAAGGGCAACAGGTTCAACATCCTTTTGTCCAAGGGAAGCAGATCCAAAATCTTTATGTCTAAGGGAAGCAAGTGCAAAATCCTTACGTCCAAGGGCAATGGGTCCAAAGCCATTTTTCCTAGGGGAAATAGGTTAAAAACCCTTATGCTCAGGGACATCAGGTGTAAAATCCATATGTCCAAGGCTAGCAAGCTCAACAACCTTTTAACCTATATGTTTCTTCTCAACAGCCTATGGTTGGACAGTTTCAAGGCTTTCAAGGTCAGAATCCTCCCTGTGGGCAAGGTAACCTACAGCGGGGGCAAAATAAAATGCCATATGGACAAAACCCTACACTATGGGGACAAAATCCTTACTAGTAGGGATGGGTCCCACTAGTTGGGTCCACTTATCGACCTCAAATGCCTTTCAATACCCAATTTCCATTCTTGGCTGCAATGGGATTGCCAAATGTGTCTAGACTCACGAATGACCCAATTCTTCATTCGCCATACTGGCCTCCAGTTGCATCCATGATCACAAGTGATTGTCTGAAGTTTGAAGGAAAAGTAAAAGAGGATCCATAAGCCCACGTGACGACATATCACCTCTGGTGCTCCTCGTATTCCTACGTTGATGATTCCATTCATCTTCGTCTTTTCCAATGAACTCTTACAGGTGTTGTATCCAAGTGGTATATCGAGCTACCTTGAAATACCTATCATGACTTTAACACTCTCGCCATGGCTTTTTTCACACATTTCCGGTTGCTGGTTTGCTATGAAATTGGCACCCATCTACTAACATCACTCAAGAAAGACACTATGACCCACATCTATGATCACATCCATGAATGGAGACATAGGTGTCGCCTGATTAAGTTTGAGATTGCTGATTAATTATTGCCTGAGTGGTTCACCAAATCATTCATCAGCAAAATTGATGAGGATATTGCTATGGGTGGATGCGTCACTTATGAACAAGCCATCATGTGTGCCTAATATCTAGATCTCGTCTATTCACAATCTAGCACATTATATGATATGTTACCCGATGCGCCCAGACCATCATCTGATATGACCACATCTAAGTCTTTGGCTACACTACCTATTAATTGAGTAATTGGTTCAGTGACTCAGACCCCCACAAAATCTTCTTCCAAACAAAAGTCAGTCTCCAACACTTCTTCCATGATTTCGCTCGCAATTCACCTGGCCTTGGTAAAACCTTAGAGGTTCACACTGTCCAATCTACCACAGTGGACAAATCTTCTAAAGGTAAGAAGAAAGAGAAAGGTAAGGGTAAAGCCGATGCCCTGAAACAGGGCCCTCCTAAGTCATCTGCCGGTGATGCTTCCCAATGGAAGCCTAAATATCCATTTCTCATCTGTGAGGAGGATCACCATACTAAGGATTCTCCCAGATGATCCAAAGTTAGTTTTTTTCTCAAAGGGACCCCAACTGTCCTTAAAGAGCCCTTTCCATCCCAACAGACCCAAATGGTAAACCATCCTTATTATCCACTTACATAGGTTCATAAGTGTTCATGATGAATACACCAATTAATGTGGCTACTAGGTCAAAAGATTATCAAAATCCTACCCTGACATTAGGGAAAGAGAAAGAAGGTACCCCTTCTTCTTCTAACCCGTCTAGTTCTGGTCCTCTCCATATAGAGAAACCTAATCCTGATTCCACTATTCAACCAACTTCTCGAGGTGTGCTACAAAAGTCCTCGTACAATCTAAACACTTGAGCCACTCAACATTATAACATTGTTGAAGATTTGGCTCAGGCGCCATCAGCTATGTCCACTCTCGAGGTCCTTCAAAGTTGTCTTTCTCAGCGGAAATCATTATTGTCGGCTATTAGGGGTATTGATCCAACTAACTCTAATATCATTTATTTTGATTTGGAAAACCACGTTCCACGTTTACCTCATCATATTTCCTTTCTCATTCAGGTAACATAAATGAGAAAACCATTCATAGGACCATCATCGATGAAGGTGCTTCTACCTGCATCATGTCTGTCGCTTGTTAGAAGGCAATTGGTTCTCCTACTCTGAACTAGTGCCCTAACACTTTGGAAGATTTTGATGGATGCGATTTGTGACCATTCAATGTCCTTCCCAACCTTTCAATTAATTTGGAGGGAAAGACAGTACACGTCGAAGTAGAGATCATTGACGCTAATCTTAACTATTATCTTCTACTCGAACGGATCTAGACCCATGCCATGCATGCTATAGCCTCCTCTCTTTTTCATGTGATTCGTTTTCCCCATCAAGGGAAGATAGTCACAATCGACCAACTTTCCTTCTCTACCTCTTCCTCCTTAGATGACATTGTCCCTTATGTAAAGCACACCGGTGCTCCTTATAAGAGCGTGGGCAGGACTCTTTAAAGATCCTACCTTGATGGGTATTTTTCTACTCCCACCTCCTCATGTTGCCTTTGTGATCATGATCTTTGTCAAGTGTAATCCTTGGGTCATTCCTTGATCAGATCTTGTTGATACATGGGGTGACGTTATGCCATTAAACCCCCCCCGGAAATTAATTATGTGGATATTGTTTTGGCTTCACCTTCAGTATCCTTTGATCATCTTGTTTCGAGAACATCTCTTGATGCGTATTCTCAATCCTCGTGGCTTGGTTCTTTGGAATCTCCTGATCCCTTAGCCAAGACTTTTCTTTCTTACAAGAGTATCATGGAAGTAATGTTTTTGGAGGAAGTACCTTGGAACTACACTCATCATCATTCCTTGTTTTTACTTAGCCCGACGGTAATGTATACTTGTCTTGAGAAGTTCTCTTCTCAGTTCTTGACTCTCCCGCTTCAGACACCGATCATGACTCATGAAGTTTGGTCGGAAGGGAACATGGGTAAGATTACCCAAATGATGTAGAGTGATATTTATATCAAGCCTAGTGTCATTGAAAATGTCTGTATCTGGGTAACTTGTTATCCATATGAGATCAATCTCTATACTCATCTATTCCAAGAGATCCAGGATGTGTTTGTGTGGTCATATGAATAAATTCCCAGCATTGGCCCAAGTATATTCATGCACGAGATTCCCACTTACCCTCATGCGAAGCCTGTTCGCCAACGACTTCGTCCAGTGCACCCTAGAAAAGCGACTGCCATCAAGGGTGAAGTTGGAAAACTTCTGAAAGATGGATTTATTTATCCAATCCCTCTTATAGATTGGGTGTCAAATATTGTACTAGTGACAAAGAAATAAGGAACTATTCACGTTTGCACCAATTACAATGATCTCAATCATGCCTATCCAAAGGATAATTACCCCACTCCCTTCATTGACCAAATCATTGATGAACATGCTTGGAGTGAATTGTTTTCCTTTATGGACAGTTTTTTTAGTTACAACCAGATAAACATTGCTACAACTGATCAAGATAAGACTGCCTTTATCTGTCTATGGTGTACCTTCACGTATAAAAAGCTCCCTTTTGGCCTTAATAATGATGGGGATACATTTCATAGGGCGATGTCTTATGCGTTCCATGACATTTGCAACATCGTTCAACCTTACTTGGATGATCTGCCCGCTTATTTTCATAAATGCCATGATCATCCTAATCATCTCCGACAAACTTTTCTTCGCTGCAGACACTACAACATTCGGCTGAATCTGCATAAATGTGTCTTCTGTGTCGAATCCAGATGAGTCCTTAGCTTTATCATTTCAAAATAAGGAATTCTCCTTGATCCTCTTAAAGTCGAGGCCATTGTTAATTTACCCCCTCCATCTTCGTTGCACCAACTACAGAGTATTCAAGGAAAAGAAAATTTACTCCGTCGTTTCATACCGAACTATGCTAAGCTAGCTTTGGGGTTCACTCGGTTGCTTAAGAAAGGAACCCCATTTGTTTGGGATGAGGTTGCCAAAAAGTCTTTTGATGACCTAAAAGTTGTCCTCATCAATTCTCCTTTGTTGCACCCTCTGAACTATCATCGCGATTACTTCCTTTATCTAGCTGCAGCCTCTAGTACCATTTCTATGGTACTAGTACAATATGATGATGAAGGCAATGAACATGTTATTTACTACCTCAATCACAACCTCCTCAACACTGAGACATGTTATTCTCATGTTGGGAAATTGGCTTTGGCTACCATACAGGTTGTTCAATGCTTTCAGCATTACATTCTCCTCCGCACTACCACTATTATTTCTGAATGAAACCCTATGACCTACATCCTGACTCATTAATCGTTGGGGGGCAAGTATTCAAAGAGAATTTTCATCCTCCAAGAATTTGATTTGGTGTTCACTACCGCCAAATCTAAGAAATCTCTGGTCTTTACTGAGTTGATTTGCTCCCTTCCCTCTGCTTCTCTTCCTGCTGGTGCTAATGAGAAGCTCCCGGACGAGACTCTTTTCTTGATTAGCACTCTCGACCCCTGGTATGGTGATATCATCGTGTATATTCAGACATCTACCTTTCAGTATGTGTTGACCAAGGATGATCGTCGATGCATTCGGCATCAATCCCAACCTTACCGTATCATTAGAGATACTTTATATCGCATCGGTGTCGATTCAATTCCTCTCCGCTGTCTCACTCTCAAGGAGGTTGAGAGAGTCTTGAATGAATACCATTCTGGTGAATGTGGTGGTCATCTGTCTGGGTATGCTACTGCTGAAAAAATCCTTCATACTGGTTATTTTTGGCCCCCCATCTTCAAGGACTGCATCCTTGCTGTTGGCAAGTGCCATGAGTGCCAAATTTATCAGCGTAAAATGCATGCCCCACCCACTCACCTACACCTTGTTATTACCGTTGGTCATTTTTCCAAATGGGGTATCAATTATATGACATGTAACCCTCGTTCGGCTGGGGGGCATGGTTATATTATCATTGCTATGGATTATTTCACCAAATGGGCCGAAAATATGCCTACATACTCTGTGGACGATAAAATGACGACTCAATTTCTATTCAATCATGTTATTTCTAGGTTTGGAGTGCGTCAGGCCATTGTCACTGACCATGGCTCCCACTTTCGAGATTACATGATAGCTGCGCTGACCTCTACGTTGGGTTTGCGCCACAATGGATCAACCCCATATTATTCTCAGGCCAATGGCCAAGTTGAAGTTGTGAACAAAGTCTTGGTTACAATGCTTCAACGCACCATTGGGATGCACAAGTCAAATTGGCATCTCATGCTATTTTCAGTTCTATGGGCTTATTGAACCTTGACCAAGGATGCAACTGGATTCACACCATTCTAGCTAGTCTAGAGTCTAGAAACAACTTTACCGATTGAGTGCGAGATTCCCTCACTTAAGCTGGTTATCAAACTTCAACCTGAGACCTCATGTCAGGAAGATCATCTCTTGTATTTAGAATGACTGGATGAGACTCGGTGTCTTGCTGCTTTGGTCATCGAAGTACAAAAAGAGCGGGTCAAGTCCCATTTTGATCAGTGTGTCTCTCCTCGAGTCTTTTTTGATTGAGATTTGGTTCTTCTGTATGATCAGGCTAATGATAAGCTAGGGGCAGGCAAGTTCAAATCCATGTGGCATGGGTCCTACATTGTTAAACATGTGTTACAGAAAGGGGCTTATGAGCTGATTGATTATGAGGGAAATCCCTTAGACAATCCCCATAATGGACTTTATCTCAAAAAGTACTATGCATAGGTCATCTTGCATGGCTACTTTTGTACAATAGTGTGTTATTCATTTTTGTGCAGTGTGGTTTGGTGTGTTTTTTTGCAAGAAACTTTCTTGATTATTATGTTTTTACCTGCTTTGTAGATGTCTATGTCTCCTCACATCGGTTTCACTGATGGTGCTTGCCGTAGTACTCAGAATCTATCATCCACGACATGGACCATTTATGACCCCTATGGTGAGTTGATTGATCTTCAAGGTATTTGTTTAGGTCGAACAACTAATTGCATTGTTGAGTATATCAAAATTATCGAATTTGTGTTAGAAGATATCTCTCTTGACATCCGGGAATTGGTTTTCAACCTTGATTCACAACTTCTTGTTCTTCAACTCAATAGGCACTATTCCATTAGAAACCCTCAGATATTGAGAATGTATCTACATATTCGTCTGAATACATTGACAGATGCATTAGCTGATTATGTGTTAGATAGAAATTTGTAAAACATGTGAAAATCATAAACAAAAAATTTGTACCATAGTAAGCAAGGAAATATATATATATATGTCGATAATGTTTTTCATACATCAGGACCCCCAAAAATAATATGTGTGTTCAAATACATTCGTGGCTCATAGTCCTTATACATCCATGGCTCGTAGGCCTAAAAAATGTAGAATGCTAGACCTATGAACTACTCAGCATGGTGTTCATGGTAGCACGTAACTACTCGTACTACGTGAGTCAGCAGTCGACAGATTCTGTCTAATACCCCCACTGTGTGCCTCTGATATTAGCATGGGATGTCACCCACCCGGGCATACTCTAGGATACCATGGGTCAATCCCTCGAGGTTCCATGCAATCTCCTCCTCATTATTGCTTCCTTCCTAATAAGGAGTGATATCGAATCACCGAGCAATGCGCCTAGCAATCGCGGACATCCCGACAGGGCGCTCTAGTCCCACATATGCATTTTCAAAATCGAAATGTCATGAATGCATGTATTTCAAAAACAATAAAAAATAAAAAATTAAAATTGTTTGCTTTTACCTCCATCATCATAATCTTCTCCCTTTGGGAGCATCATATCTTGATGTCTGCGGAAGTCAGTACCACTATAGTTCCAATCCTCTACTATGATCAGCTGTCTCCGTAGCCATGAGAAGAAAGCGGCCTTATATGACATGTGTTGGCCCCCAGTAATCCTAGGCATCAATGCACTCCAACAAACCATCTGTGGGTCTCGTGGCAATGGCGGTTCCACCTCAGCAAGCTGGTAGTGAAATAGCGAGACCCACTCCAAAAAGAAGGTCACCAGAATAGAACAGTAGTAGAACTGCTTCAGGTTTCCCACCTTGGCTTTTGATAGTTGGTGCTTCATGTTTACCTTCATGGCTTTCGCCCAATTGAAGATAGTCGGCATTGTACAGTCGATAGCATACTAAAGCTCTGACTTGTTGGACTCATGCTGTGCTTGAGACCCAGCCACTTTTTTAATGGTCAACAACAGTACTTTTAGCACAAGATCCTGAACACACATGATCTCTATCTTGCGCTCTTTGATTTTAGTTCTTTCGGGCAATGTTCTACGAGCAACATGTTCACACTTTCCCTAATAGGCTTGGACCCATACAGATTGACTGGTTCCCCTCTTCAGGACAGTCCTATGATGAAATAAAAGTTGGAAGTTTCCAACTCCAATTCTTGGTCCCGGATCATAAAAACTTCCTAATTGACATCCTAGAGACTGATCAAATACCAAAGAAATTTGGGTTGAGCCCACAGACCTGGTGTGAGGAAGAATTTGAGGAGCCCACAGTTACTCAAGGCATTCAAGAAATTTGGGTCTGCCATTACTTGTGTATCAATGTCCTCATGCTCGCATTTCTTCCAATCAACCATTTTTCACGATGTTTTCCCTGCAAAAACCATAAAATCAAGTCAATAATCATCCTTGGCTAGAGAAATTTGGATCAAATTAGAGAAATTGGGCAAAAACTTAAAACTTTTGTGTTCACGGCACCGGAATGACTGTTCTAAAAAAAGTAGTGCCAATGACATGCTTGGTAGCATTAATAACCCCCGATCATTATTATTCAATGCCAAAAATTGCACCGATCGAGGGCAATGTTTTTTGCTAAATCCTCCTCAAGAAATCCCAAAAAATGGTTGAAAAAAAGAAAATAACAATTAAAATGAAGCTAAAGGTCTTGGCTCTTACTTTCCATTGAGAGATCGTCGAATGGCTTGCCGGATCTCCCACAATTTGCTCCTGAAAATCTAGGGCACAAATGAGTGAAAAGTTCTCCACATAAGGTAAAATGGTAAAAAATTAATTACTTTTTCCTCCTTTTATTCATTTTTCATGAAATATTATGGTTTTAAAAGCATTTTGGACCTATTTTTGCCTCAGAAATTGGATAATGCATTACCTTTTGTGCAACGACAGGTGATGGGTTTCTGATGATGGTACAAGAGTCACATTTAAGCTCTTTTTTTGACTCATAAAACTCAAATGAAAAGATCGCCTAGTATTTTTCCCTTTTTGACTTTTAAAAGAGAATAAAAATGGGGGGTTTGCCTTTAAGTTCTTTTCCGAATCTTTAAACATGAAAAGATTGCTGAGCTCTTGTCATTTTGAACTCATTAAAGACTGCGAAACATTGTTTACCCAGCATATGTTTACCCATATTTTGGGCTGGGATAAACTATTTACGAAAAAGGTAATCCTTGACTAAAATGGTCAAGAGGTTATCTCAAGTATCTTTTTCTACCTTTTCGGGCTCGAGAGACACAAATGTACAAAAAGGGGCATGTGGAGTTTTCTTTTTTTGTGTCTTTTTCAAACTCTCTAAACATGAAAAATATATCAAGTTACACCTTTGTCGAC
This sequence comes from Pinus taeda, assembly GCA_000404065.3. Classification (NCBI taxonomy): domain Eukaryota; kingdom Viridiplantae; phylum Streptophyta; class Pinopsida; order Pinales; family Pinaceae; genus Pinus; species Pinus taeda. Next base: position 119,282 of record APFE031015194.1, read on the forward strand.
CTCATTAGAACATTAAACGACATTGGATTCGTCACCATGATGAACGTGAGCTTCTCCTTCCTAGGGCTCATTAAACTTACTATGTCAGATTCATTTGAAGGATGAACTTACATGCAAGCACATGCTATCCCCCTCAAGCTTGCAATAAAAAATAATTGGGGTACGTGCTAGAAATGGTGGGGGGAAATTGTAAATTTTATCAGTTGTGTCAGTAGCTCGCTCTTGAACATGACACTTTATGCTTCGTGTTGGGTTGGGATATCCTCCTTTTCATCATTGACCTTCCTAGGTTGGGCCATTCATGTTTTCCTTCCATTTGATCTCTACCGTGTCATCATGACCACCGATCCTATGGATCCAAAAGTTGCCAAAGTCTGGAGTCGTTTCACCGATATGTTCAGGAATTAGTCCTTTTGCAATTACACTTACTCCTGATTCTCTATATCATCTGAAATCATTTTCATCCCTTTGTCTCGTGTTGATGATCTAGGATACATCATGGCTTCCTATCGATTTCATCTCATTATCCAAGAAGCTGGCCAAGAGACTCCCTTCCAGTACCCTAGAGCTTGCATGCCCTAATGGCAAGGTCTTTGCACTCAACGACAAGTTCACATCATTGGATTTCAATCGAGTGATTTCACGAGTGTTCGACTTCAGTTCCTTTACTCACATTCTGTGGACTGTATTGTTGGTACCTTGAGAGCCATTTTCATTATTGGTGGTTCCTCTCACACTTGTTAACGGTTCACATCATTGATTGGTAATCAATCAAATTTCTAGCATGTTCGACTTCAACACATTTATTCACATGTTAGGATTTGTACTTTGATCGGGTTTTGTTGGAGCGCAAGAACCTAGGCTCAGATTACACAAGTCCAGGTTGCAAGGCGATGTGACATAATCATGCTGATATACATGTCTCTTACAGATGGATGGTTGCGTTATGATCCTCTCTATTGGATGGTTATGCCCATGCCTTGGATCCATTTACATGATCTTTCTCTGGATGGCTACGTCCATGCCATGGTTTGTGTATCATTTTTCAAAGTTTTTAGTGATGTATATGTATCTATGCTTGCTTGTAGGTTTTCCGACGATGAACTCCATTTCCCTGCATATGCTTGTAAAGCATTTCACCCCTCACTCTAGTTCGGCCTTCATGCTTTAGGGGGCATCTGTTACACAAAATTTTGTCACTGTCCCTCTACTCCTCATCCCATAATCCTGGAGGACCTCTATAGTGAACCCTACATGCTTTCCCATCATGAAAAAACTCCCATTATGTCCCTCTTCATGAGAAAAATGATTTCCTTTTGCATCATTTCCCAAGAATCTTCCTTTTACCCCGGTTTACAAGACTGATGCTAATGATCAGTTTCCTCCTTGTGCCGATTTGTAGATATTAAAACCAAGACTAGCACCGTACGATGCTTCTGAGCCTTTTCTCAATTGCAACAATCATCTTTTAGCAAGTTTTTGAAATATGGAGTCAAAGCTTCCAAGTCTAGAAGCTTCATAATGGAAGTCTGGTAAATGGTTGGGCTGGATGGAGCTGAACAAGTCAGTTTGGGCTCCTTTCCCCTATGAGGATGGAACCAACCCAAGAGATAAATCCTTCTCCCATGATAAGTGGAACCATCTCCCCTCTATCCAAGCTATATAAACCCCTCCTTTTACAAGCTTCACTAGTTTCAATATTGGTATTTTTGGTGCTTGAATAATGAGAAAGACATCTATAGCTTGTAGCTCTCTGGTTTATGTCTGAGGGAGAATAGTGTGCTTGGTTTGGTTTGAGACTAAAGGGGAAAGGCCTTAAAACTTCCATTATTGGGGCTATCCATGAGATGCTAGAAGAAGTGTGCGAACCCAAATACGTCAGAGGAGACTAGCAATGTCAAGGCATTAGTTGTAATCTCTTTATGAACTTATATGAATACAACTATTGATTTATTTCCTAAATTGAAGTGTTATATTACAATTTATGGCTTAATGTTCCTTGACCTATTAAGTAGGATGAATGCAATTCATATGCTATCACGTTTGTGTTGTTGTTTGTTTGCTTGTTTCAGGTATTTGAAGGGAGGAAACAAAAAGTAGCTGGAGTAAGGAAGTAGGATCATCACCAAGTAGAATAGCATTACAAGAGGTAGGCTCTCTTATTGATTCTAGCTTAAGGAAGTTTTCTATAGATTTTTCTTTTGTGGCTAGATCCACTCTCTCGGGCTAGAGGAATTGTTTGTGTTTGCACTGAGAATTTACCTGCACCACAATAGTGTTCACCACAAAGAGGAACAACATTAGGTTTCATTTGCTAATTTGAAATTAGAGGGCCATGCCCTTACATGGTGGGAAATCCAAAAAGAAACCCTAAGACTAGAATGGGATCCTCTAGTGAGTAAGTTGAATGATTTTAAAACTATCATAAAGTAAAAATTATACCCTATTGGGTATGTATAGGTGTTATAGACATTTTTTGGGACTGCAACCCCAATCATAAATTTCCATAAAATGAGGGCTCCTAAGTCACTAAAAGTGTTGCTTCACTACCTAAAGGAACAAGGTTAGCTGATTACATCATCTCCCAGAAGTTCTCCGCAGAAAACTACTCAAAAATGGTCAAAACTAGACCATACTAAATTCCCAATGCAGAGGGTGTGATGCATATCACCTTCCTAGTGTAAAGGGTGTGATGCATACTAGATGGCCCATATGTAGGGTGCAATGGGCGAGAATGGACAAATGGCAGGGACAATTTGGGAGGTGGAAGATCATAGAATCTTCCAGAAACTTCCTTTCTGACACTTGCCTCTCTAATTTCGACTAGGGATGAGTATGAGATCATCAATCTCCAAGTGGAATCAAGAACTATCAGAGAGAGGACACTAATCAAAATCCCAGAAGCTGACTCACACCCCTACAATCATCTGTATATGGATCCCTCATCACAGAGATCCAGAGGCTGGAATCTTGTATCTTGTTGAGAAGTGCTGTTGGTTTTCTCGTGTAACATCATAGTGTTGGGTGATCTAAGCTTTACTTGAGGTGAAGAAGGGCTTTCTTGCTGGAGGATGATGCTAGGTCAGAACAATTGGTTGTAATCCTCTTGCTATTCTTGAAATTAATAAAGCTATTCAAGTTTTCCTCCACATTTATGTATGTTTGATTTTATATGCATTTGTGTGGTTAATACATATCTAGTCTTGTGTTGTTTATGAATATAGATCTCTATTCTTCGATAGTATTATGCTGCTTTGATTCCACAAGTGCTCTATGAAGCTGTGTAGACAAAGAAGGAGCGGAAAAGATCTATCAAGAAAGAGAGGAACCGAGCAAGGAACCAAGCGCAAGACAAAGGTTGGTGTCCTCTATTCCCCTCTTGTCTATTTTTCATAAAGGAAAACGAAAGTAGTTTTAACTTGTTTGTTTCTAAGATAACTACCAGTCTTAGTGGGAATAGCAGCTCTAAGTGGACACTATTCCTAGTAACAAAATGGTGACTCCACTGGGGAGCGAATAGATTGTTTGTTAGTCAATTTTTGTTTGTTTTATAAACTTACAGATGGAGCCTAAAGTCAAGCCAACAAGCCTTCGAACTACATTTGCTATGCAAGTGCAAGGTAGATCAATGTTGCTTCAGTCTATCTCCTAGTTTTGTTTATAAATTGAACAATAGATCTGTAAACACTCTAATTTCCCTAAGTGGTGGCTCTAGTAACCTCATTAGATCAACCCCTATGATTTATATTTATTGAACATCACTTACTCGGCCTAAATCCCTGAACTGAAATGAAAATTGTGATCAAAGACTGGATAAAAGTCTCGCACTGGTACCATCACACCCTCCCTTCAAGGCAGTCTATATGCATCGCACTTCCCGTGTGCAATAGGTGCGCTACATACTGGATTCCCTGTGTAACATGTGCGATGGTCAGGGAAGGTTAATTTTACCTTCAGACTTTGGTTTTTCTTCACCCTTTTCAGTTCTATTCAGGAGTTTTGCTGTCTGTGGTCAGTATATCTCTGTGGAAACCCTCTTCTCTTCCATCATTTCACCTCCATTGTGCAAAGAACTGTAATTGTTTTTATGTATTGTGCGCCATTTCTAGTTCTCTTTTACAAAGAAGTAGCATAATTAGACTGTCGTTCCTTGATCTAAAAGTGTCGCAAATGTCGTTTTCAGTCATAGAAGAGAATCCCATTGTTCTTAATAGTTGATTGTACTATTATTGTTGTATGTGATTTGAATTAGTAGTTTTTCAAGTGTAGAAAACAATTTTAATTTCGAAATCGCAAAGTGTCGTCCTTGTCCTCACTTCATTTTGAAAAATAAATTTGTTAGTATTGTCACTTTGGAAAATAATTCAAATTTTCACTTAGCATTCTTCTTGTCCTTCATACATTAAGAAGGCTAAAAGAAAATACATGCATGTGCATTTGCATTTAGACTGCTTGGTTTGATTTAGGACAGTGCATTTAGAGTGTGCTCTGTGCTCTTTGTTGAAAGACCCTCAATTCTCTTTCCTTAGTAGCTAGGATTTTCATTGCTAAAAGAAGATTAAACATTTGTTTATCATCTTAGACTACATTTTAGGAATTTTACACACATCACGCGGTGAACCTGAAAGGAAACGTTTTAAACAAGATCAACTATAAAATAAATTTAATGAATCTAAAAACACTTTGGAACCTAACACACAACATCTAGAAGTCTAGGCTAGAGATGTATTCTGGCGTCGTAAAACCTGGTAACTATTGTTTTCATTATTGGTTGGGTGATTCCTCCACTTTGAGATGACAAGTGCCAGTATAGACTTGTGCTCCCATGACCATCAAGTATATATTGGGAGATCACAATAGGCTATATCCTTTATCCTTAGGAAGCCATGTCTACCACCCTATTGATCACAATGCATTGAACACAACATTCGGGAAGATTGACTGTCGTACCGTAAAATGTATTCTGCAGTTTTACGATTGGTTTGCTAATCCCTCTGCCTAGATTTCTAGAGAAGTCTCTTTCATTCCTTTTCAGATTCCTTAAAGGAAAAGGTCCATCTAAGCACTTGTCACTTCAGGCTCATTAAAAATCAAAGGTGACTAGAGTCACATTTTGCTTTTTCTCGACTCTTAAAAATTGAAAAAACAAGTTGTGTCAAAGCATATAAAATTTATTTTAATTGGAATAACATCAAAAGTTCCCTTGTTGGTCTTTAGGTTGAGAAACATGGAGTCTACCAACCAAGGATTTCCCCTTGGAGGAAATCCTAGTCCTTTCTCCTCTTGGGGAGATGTTGGTGCACCCCATATGGCGACATTGTCACTTCTAGGGTTGACCATTGGTTTGCCCGTATGGCTCTTCTCTACCTCTGTCGTTAAGAATACCGTAATTCCTGAACAGTCAAGTCAGCAACTAGGTGATGGTAGAGTTACCCCCCAACTTTCCACTTCATCCATTTCTCCCTCTCCTCCTTCCTCTTCGTTTGATGAAGCTGGTAAAGCTAAAGATCAAGTAATTGAGAAGAAGAAGAAGCAGGAAGAGAAAAAGGAAAAGAAGAAGAAGGAGCCAAAAGCAAAAGGGGGCAACCATGTGTCGTCTAGCGAAAATCCTCACACTACACCATCTAAACCTAAATCTCCATGTGTCATTTGCAAAGGAGATCACTATCATCGAGATTGTCCTTGCATCCCTCGAATCTTAAGGGACTGGTCTCCTCGTTTGCACAATCCGGTGTCGTCAACATCTGATGATCATGATGAAAGTACACCATCAACCAGTGAAAGCAAAGTATCTGGACAAAAAATGAATCACAAATTTCCTTGTAAACTGTGTGAAGGTGATCGTGCCATCCACTGCTGTCCCTTCCTAGATGAAGCCAAAAGAGATTTGGATGACTGTCCTGCTTCACCGCTACGACACCCTCCTGGATATAAGAAACTCTTTCCAAGTTCACCACTGGTTGCAAATCTGACTGACATGACATTATGGTCAGTCGAAGCATCTATCATTGAAAATGAACCCTCTGAATCCATACCTGACGAAATTCAAAAGGTCGAGGCAGCAGTTGACCTGGTCTTGCCTTCAGAGGGATCATCTTCGAGTGATACTGTCACTGAAGAGAAAGAGAACAACACCATTCAAATTCTTTTCGTAAACACAGACTCTGATGAACTTGGGGGCAGTCTACCCGTTCCTTTACCGTAGGAAGGAAGTTCATCAGAGTCGTATCCGGCCGTCTATTCGGTCCCACCTCCAAGAAACCTAGTAGTTTCCTTCAACTGGAATATACTAGGCAGACCCCGTTTACCAGGTAGTGTACCATTCTGAATCATTGTACAAGCTTACAGAATGGTCATGGCTGGTACCATCATAGATGAAGGGGCTTCTGTGAGTGTCCTTTCCTCAACTGCTTGGAAAGCACTTGGTTCGCCATTGCTTCTGCCTGAAATGAGAAATCTAAAAGGCTTTGACAAAGGAACCAGTCGACTGTTAGGGATCCTTCCAAATGTTCCCATTACTTTGAGAAGGAAAATTGTTCACATGAACGTGACGGTAATCCAAGGAACCCTAGATTATAATCTACTCCTTGGGCGTGACTATATTTATTGCATGGGAGCCGTCATCTCATCACTCTTTAGAGTAATGTATTTTCTGCATGAAGGCAGAGTGGTCAAGCTCGTAGACCAGCTGTCATTCCCCAATTCACACATAGAAAATAGTGAAATGCCATCCCTAAATGGTATTTTCATGCAAGGAATGTCTCATTGATCTCTAGTCTGTCCACCTGATGAGCGCGAGTGATTCAGGAGGATATGGCTGAAACCCAGGGGGCATGCACCCTGGCCTACTTCGACAGGGAAACTCTAGGTATAAAGTAGGTTTCCGTAGAGAAAAATGACTGGTCCGACACCCGTCCTTATAGGAAAAGGGAGTTAGACCAGAATAAGATTCCCTCGTCAAGGTTAGGAGGTTGGGATTTAGAACCACCCTAGTCCAGATGGACTAAGCCAGGAAGTGTTTCTATCTGCAACGTGGATGGAAACTATCTTGCAAAAGTAAGAGATTTTATATGGTAACTTGGAAATTTTTCATTATACCTGGGGGCATGCAAACATTTTTGCATGCAAGTGAAGAGAAACCATTTATTTTTAAATTTGTAGGTCCTCTAACCCTTTAAAATCGTAGGATTGGTCGTTTCCTAGCTTGCATAAAGAAAGGATCCGGTGCAAAGCTTTAAAAGGTGCAAGCTCCATAAAAAATGGAATCTTAGATGAGATATCCTTAAAAATAAATAGTTTTAACGTGGAATTCAAGCTCATTAAAAAATAAACATAAGTAATGAGCAAATGTTTCCCCCAGAGTTTAAGCTCATTAAAAAATGAACCGATCCCCGGTAAATAACCATTGTGAATGCATTATCATCAACTTTTGAGCCTTGGTCGTGTTCTCATCATCACCTCCACTCTGTTTTAGCCGATCATTTGCCTCCATTTGATTGTTTACAACTTTCGAGGAACATCTGCGAAGAGTGATTTTGTTAGCCATCCTTGTGACACTACCGTGATTGGAAAATTCCAAACCTTACCTGGAATCAGCCGCTACCCGAAGTCATCACTCGTTAGAAAACGAGTCTCCTTTAAGCTCTTTTCAACTAACTCGTAAAATATGAAAAGATTGCTGAGCGATTAGCCTCTCTAGATTGTTAAAGTCATCGGAAGTGCTATCCCTCCTCTAGATTTTAATATTTTTGGACTTGAGCGATTATTACACAAAAAGATCGAGCGATTTTCTTGTTCGGCTCATTAAAACTATCGAAAATTCATCCATTTCGTATTATTTTACGTTTTTTGGACTTAAGGGATTATATGACTGAAAATAATCATTGGAGTTTCCTTTCCATCCCTTTCAGATTCTCTAAAATTGAAAAGGACCGAGTTATCTTTGTCGTTAAACTCGTTAAAACCTACTAGCGACAAACTTGTCCAAATGGATGAGAACGAGTTTCACTATCGCTAGGCTCATGAAAACATAGCGACAGGTTCGCCCGAAGGGTGAATTATAGAACAAGCATATGTTATCCTCCTCAAGCTTGACAAAAATAAAGAGGTACTGGTCAGCAATGACTAGGGAAAATTGGGAAGAAAACTTGAAGAAACTTTATTGGTAGCAAGTCGCTCTTGAACATGACACTTTCTCTCCGCATCCGAGTCGGGTTGGGTTGTTCCATTCACTGGTCATATCACCATTGGTCCGTCACACCATCCATCTTTGGGTCAACACTACCAATACATCATCAGTGTCACCGATATGTTCAAGAGAAGTCACTCAGAGAATTCACCTGTGTCTCATCAGATTGTTTTCACCTCCAAATTCCTTTTCTCCATTCCATGTCGTAGATGTGGGATTCATTAGGGCCCTCCTACGACGGGTCACTTCCTGTCAACATTAGCTCATTATCCAAGAAGTTTAATTAGGAACAACCCCTTTCAGTACTTTGAAGCTTGCATGCCTCAATGGCAAGTTTCTCACTTTCGATGATAGGTTTACATCAATGGCCTTCGCCCGGAAGATTTTGCGTGGTGTTCGACGCCAAGTCCCTTTTTCACACCACGTGTATTGTACTATAGTACCTTGAGGATTATTAACATTATTGGTGACTTCTCTCGCGCCTGTTAACAACTTACATCATTGGCTAGTAATCGGGCGATGTCTTTCCATGTTCGACTCCAGAACATTTTTCACATGGATTGACTTGTACTTCGAGTGAAGATGGAAAGAGTTTTGAAGACCCGGGATCTAGTTTCATCCATCCGGGCTACGATATATTCAGTAATATAAAGACATCAAATGTTCATCATTGCCGAACAGATGATCATCCAAATCAGAGGATGATGACTCCATCTGAATCATCACTCTGCTCTCATGAAGGTTGTCTATCCTATGTACATGAAAGCGAATTTATAAAGCTGAGCATGGGAATGCCCGCCTCAGCTAGATCATGAAAAATATTATGAAGATAATGTATTTTATTGTATCTTATTACAGGTCGTCTCCCAGCTCAAAAAATCTTCGGATCCTCATGGTAAAGAATTTCACCCGACATCAAAATATTAATGACCTCATGCTTTAGGGGGCAACTATTATAGACATTTTTGGGAACTGCACCCCAATCATAAATGTCCATAAACTGAGGGCTCCTAAGTCCCTAAAAGTGTTGCTTCACTACCTAAAGGAACAAGGTCAGCTGATTACATCATCTCCCATAAGTTCTCCACAGAAAACTGCTTAGAAATGATCAAAACTGGACCATACTGAATGCCCAGTGCAGAGGGTATGATGCATATCACCTTCCCAGTGTAAAGGGTGCGATGCATACTGGATGGCCCCTCTGTAGGGTGCGATGGGCGAGAATGGATAAATGGCAGGGACAGTTTGCGAGGTGGAAGATCATAGAATCTTCCAGAAACTTCCCCTCTGACACTTGCCTCTCTAATTTTGACCAGGGATGAGTAAGAGATCATCAATCTCCAAGTGGTATCAAGAACTATCAGAGAGAGAAAACTAATCAAAATCCCAGAAACTGACTAACCCCCCTACAATCATCTATATATGGATCCCTCATCACAAAGATCCAGAGGCTGGAATCTTGTATCTTGTAGAGAAGTGCTGTTGGTTTTCTGGTGTAACATCATAGTGTTGGGTGATATAAGCTTTACTTGAGGTGAGGAAGGGCTTTCTTGCTAGAGGATGATGCTGGGTCAGAACAATTGGTTGTAGTCCTATTGCTATTCTTGATATTAATAAATCTATTCAAGTTTTCCTCCACATTTGTGTATGTTTGATTGTATATGCATTTGTGTGATTAATACATATATGGTCCGGTGTTGTTTATGAATATAGATCTCTGTTCTTCGATAGTATTATACTGCTTTGATTCCACAGGTGCTCTCTGAAGCTATGTAGACAAAGAAGGAGCGGCAAAGATCTATTGAGAAAGAGAGGAACCGAGCAAGGAACCAAGCGCAAGAAAAAGGTTGGTGTCCTCTATTCCCCTCTTGTCTATTTTTCATAAAGGAAAACGAAAGTAGTTTTAACTTGTTTGTTTCTAAGATAGCTACCAGTCTTAGTGGGAATAACAGCTCTAAGTGGACACTATTCCCAGTAACAATAGGACCAATGGATTTGATGGAATTACTTTAGGTAGAGATAGGGGCAGACTGCACAAGAGTTCCTCACAAACTTTACAAATATGTCAATAATGTTGGGTATCGCTCCAAACAACTAGACACTCCTCAAGTATATGAAGGGTCTACATAGCCATGCATGGGCCTCAACATTCTTAAGTCTGAAAGGCATCACTCTATATGTAAATGTTTCCCAAGGACTAGAGAAATCATTTTTATGTTGATTTGCAAAGCGGATACTAATCATATTGTACCTTGATAATCCATCCATAAAAGAAAGAACCTCATACCCCACACACTCATCGATAATTTGGTAAGTAAAGGGTGTTGGGAAATTGTCTTTGGGACGTGATTTATTTAGATCTCACTTGGGAACCATGGAAAAATACAAATTTTTCATAGAGTCAAAGGTTCTGATGTGTTAAGGAGGATGACTGGAGGGGGAAACCACTCCTTCTTTGACATGTCTAGTAACCATTTGTTGGTTGAATTCTGGAGTAAGAGAATTCCACTTTTCTTCTAGTGTCTCTTTATCTGACCTTTTCAAACTAGCCATGCTTGGAAATGAAAGAATATATGCAATAACATTTGGTGTTGTTTTGATTATTACCTTACCTTCCTTATATGAGACACTAACCCTTTTATTTAGCAAGTACCAACTTACACACCAGGATACTATTTCCAGAAAGTGAAATACTTTTGGAACAACAACAAGGACCAAATTCGATGTAAATAGATTATTATGATATCATATTACATCAGAGATTCCTTGAAACACCTAAATAGCTCCCCACATATCGTAAGTGGTTATTAAAGGATCATGGATAACTACATTACCTTCATAAAAATATGGTTCTTTAATTTTCTCCTTCATTTGGACTTCAATAGAGCTTTTGGCAGATGAAGAGGCCATTGGAAAGGGAAACTTCCTGGAAAGGGCTAGTTGATTGAAGAGGGAGAAAAGACACAATGGATATCCTGAAAGGGATCAAATAATTAATGAGCAGGTGCGATGTGGTTGAAGGGACAGGTCAATGGGGTGGAGGGAGAATCTTTTAAAATGTATGTACTGTGAAGCTGGCCAACGCACACGAGAGGTCAAATTTAGAGTTAACAAATTCAACTTGGAGTTTGGTGAATTTAGAGGAAAATTTAGACTAAGAATGGATTCAAATCCTTATTTGGAACGAAAGAAAAAAATTTCTTGTTGTAAGGAAGGTTTTTGTTTTTGTTTTTTTTGTTTTTTGGTTTGTTTTGTTTTTGTTTTTTATTTTTTGTTTTTTGTTTTGTTTTGTTTTGTTTTGTTTTGTTGTTTTGTTTTTTTTGTTTTGTTTTGTTTTGTTGTTTTGTTTTTTTTGTTTTGTTTTGTTTTGTTGTTTTTTTTTTTTTGTTTTGGCATGCATGTGTTTCTTCATGAGGAGGAAACTAGGGTTTAAATTTAGACTCAAATTTATCGATTTAGCATGAGCAAGACCTTTAATAGGTAAAATTTGTGGATATAAGGTGAAATGGCTGTTTGGATTTGTGAATTTAGTCTTAAATAACTTAGAAATTGGTAAATTAACTCCATGGGTGCACACAATGAGGTGGAAGGTGAAGTTACATATTATGATGGCAAAATGGGTCCATTTACTTTTTTATATTAAAAAAATTGCCTTGACATATGGCAAGGTCATATCGAACATAAAATTTGGATGATTTCATGTTGTTGTTAGCATGATGTAGGCAATGCCATGTGGTAGGGATGATGTGTGCAGAAGTTGACGTGGGAGGGATACATGAATGACTGATTGAATTGGCATAGTAGGTATGCATGACATGGACATGGCAGTGTCGGTCACATGGCATGACATGTGGGATGCCTACATTGAGGGCCACACTGATTCCCTACATGAAGTTTGTGAAATCACCAAATTTTTCAATGGCATGAGGGGCATGAGAGGGTGCCATGTGGCCCTCTCCACACCCCTCTACTAGATTAAACATCGAGCACATCCATAGTGCAGAGTTCCTAGGGCCATTGGATGTCTTGGTCCATCCATGTTGGATCTTGGTAGTGCGCGACTCCTTGGCGTTAACACTTCAACACCCATGGTGCTATATTCCTGTATCACCATGTCGCATCGGAACTCACCACCAGTGCTCTCTGGGCAGGTCCCCCCCCCCTTTAGCACTCTTCCCTTTAAAACCTTAAAACTTCCCCTTTAAGTGGCCTAATTTCAAAAGTTCCTTCTTTGGACCTCATAGGTCTTAGAAATAATTTTATAAGGGGGTGCATTCTAGCACCAACATGATGCATGTGGACATAATCCATTCTCTAATCCTTGTTGGCATTATGTTTCTGGTATGGTTATATGTTACAAATGTTGTACTTGATGGCAACACCCATGGCATGGCTCTCAATATGATGAGAATTAAGAAGTACGCAGGAGAAAAGTTCACGGAATTTTATGCAGAGAAAATTTTATAAAAGTTTATTTTCATGTGGAGAAAAGTTCACGGAATTTTATGTAGAGAAAAGTTTATTTCATGTGGGAAAACTTACCTTTGGTCCATGATAGTTAGTCCTTGGAATTTGAACCTATGGTTTTTGGACCATGGCATCTCGACAAATGTGTTGATCCCTAGTATTGAGTTGATGGTATTGGTCCATGATTTGAAGAAGAGCTTGCCTATATAAAGCAAAGGAGATCATTTGGCTTGTGTATGCTTTTGGGTTGAATATCTTAAGATCCGAAATATTGGGTTATTGTTTCAAAAGGTCGATCTATATGAAAGTGAAGTGGAAAGCGAATTTGTGAAGGGTGATCTCTCGAGCACTGCAGATGCGGAAGTGCGGAGGCGCCGCAGGAGATGCCACAGGAGATGCCACAGGAGGCGCCACAGGAGACGCCGCAAGAGGCGCCGCAAGAGACGCCGTAGGAGGCGCCGCAGGAGACGCCGCAGGAGGCACCGCAGGGGACGCCGCAGGGGGCGCTGCAGGAGGCACCGCAGGAGGCGCCGCAGGAGACACCGCAGGAGGCACCATAGGAGATGCCGCAGGAGGCGCCACAGGAGATGTCGCAGGAGGCGCCGCAGGAGGCACCGCAGGAGACGCCGCAGGAGGCGCCACAGGAGACGCCACAGAAGGTGTTATGGGTTTAGTTTTCTGTTATTGTGGATCTGGTTATCTGGGTGACTTACTGGTACTTGATGATCATTTGATATTTATGGATCCAGTTTGAAAATTTATGAAAAGTGGTCCTTGAAAGAAAAGAAGTAGAGGGTTGTAGCTCCCTTCCAGGAGAGACTGGAAAACAAGAGAGAGTTGTAGCTCTCTGCAGGTTGCAGCTTGCGTACTGGTAAAGGACTGCACCAGTACAAGACCATTGTAAAAGGAGTTTCTAATTTGAAAGAAGATAGAGACATATTGCAGCAGGTGGTTTTCACCCACATTGGGTTTCCACCTTATATCTAGTGTTCTTGATGTGACTATCTGTTTTACTTGTTCATGCTCATTGTTTTATGGTACTGATATGCAAAAATAATTCAAAGTATAAATAAGGAAGAATTGTTAAAAGGACTAGATAATACTGATTCACCCCCCCTCTCAGTATTATTTTCAACAATGAAATTAGAGAAGAATTTGTTTAAGAGAATAAACAAATGCAAAAACATAAACACACGTACAAATATATGCTCTTGAGAAGGAAGACCTAGAAAAATAAAAGGCAAGTCAAAATAATCATTAATAATAATAATTATCACGTCTTAATCTCACTACATTTGTAGTGATGTCTAGATGATACACTTGGAAGCGTAGGAAGTAAATCCCACCTGATGTAATTTTCCCTATATTTGCACCGTTTTCTTGTTATAAATTATGTGTGTTTTAATGCAGATCCATATGAGCTAGAAACTAGCATGACGATGCAAATCAATGCAAAGAACGTATCTCAAAAATATCCGTAGAATGAACTGGCAAAAACAACCCCAAAAAAAGTAGTTAGGCTCAATCATATAGTCATCACCTATGATATGAGATTGACGCTCAAGGGGAACATGGTTTGAAATTTAGCTAAGTCAAATTTTGATTACTTATGCAGTAGAACCACTTAATTTCCTATTGCGGGAAATAATATAAATCAAAACTAAAAATAATGAACAAAAACAAAATTGAAAACTATGATAGCTCACAATGGTGGAACATTACATCCAAAATGATCTGTTTCTTTTATACTTGGCTCTAGATAGTATGGATCATGTTGCATATCCTCTAGGACCACTTCGTCACTAATGGCCTTTAGAGAGGGTTTCAATATGTGCAAAGCTATAACATTTTTTCACTAGAACCAGTCAAATTTGCTTCATAAATTGTGGCCCATTTTTCTTTTTAAATTATACTTATATTAATCCATGATACAAATAAATAGATGAGAGGGTCATCACAAAAACAACAGGACTACCTGAAAATTCTTGTCCAGAAAAAAAGAAAAAAAAGCATATGATCCTGCATGCCAAGAGAAAGGAACTCAACATCATGAAAAAAACACTAAATTTGACTTTCACAAGAAAATCCAACTTCTGCTTAGAACTCCTTAAAGTCCTCTTAGCTAAAAGGGGAAGGATCCCCCTGAACAATAACTTTATATCTGTGTTTCCAAAAAGAGCCAAAAGACAACCCTACTGAGTATCACAAGGACAACAAACAACAATCATACTAAGAGCCACAAGTATTTGCATCTATCACTAACCATCTAAGTGCCTCCCAAAACAAAATTAAGCAACGATAAACAAATACTTCCTGAAACCATGACCAAAACAATTTCATAGCCCAACATCTCCAAAATACATGCTCCATTGTTTCATCCTTGTGACATAGAACACAAGCAATGTCTGCAACACCAATTTTATAAAACCTAGGCTTGATAGCTAACCCTTGTTGGCTCAAAATCCACCCCAAATCCTTGTGCTAAAAACAGGAATGTGCTTTCCAAATGTACTACACCTCCAAAATTGATGCAAATGCTTCGGGTATCTTTTATAATTTCCTCAATTTTCTGATAGTGACCTTGAACGTTGGAATCATCTTAGTTACATTTTGTTGAATAGTTTGTGTTATTTGACTAATCCTCATTAAGCCATTTGGTTGTAGCATCTGCATTTGTTTTCTTCAACTAATATATTCACATTCCTTGGTTAATAATATATTTATTTCATAGGTGCATATATAGAAATACATATTTGTCATCTATCATAATTTTCACATTGACATTTCTATCACTTGCTTTATGTTGCATATCCTCACTGTATGTGCTATCGGGATTGCATCACATGTTTGGAATTACATCAAAAAGACCACATATAATGTTAATCTTTGCAGTAGGTGCTATTCAGATTCCTCCATGAGCAAGTTAACTATTTTTTTTAATTACCAGATACTCATAATCCATAATGCAATTGGCCATCATGTAATACACATGGTGTTGTATCCTTGAAGTTTATTTTTGGACTTGATTTTGGGTCATCGGACCATCAAACTAAAGAAAAGTTGAAATATGTGTTTTCCGTGCTGGACCTTCGTATAAAGAAAATAAATGACCATATCACAAATGTTTCATTGCACATAGGGACTACCTTAGAGTAAGTAGCAAGCCTTGAAGCTAATGTGTTTATTTAAGGATATTTCATTTTAATCTAGTTCTTTCTTGTTTTTATCTATTTCTACTAATTAATTGTTTATGATGGCAGACATAGACATCTGTCAAAATAATTCTTTGTTTGTTAAAGAAACCTACAGGTATAATTCAACTTCCAGAGATAGTGCCAAAAACAGAGCTTCCATATTCTGCAATCTCGGTTACAGTTTCATCTTGGGTTTTCCACCTCATCAATCTATTAATCCTAATGAAGATTTTAGATGAGTCTGCACCCTCTAATGAAAAACCCAAAGAGTGAGTCTAGATTATTGAAACAATTGATTATTTTTATTTTATAGGGGGTATTGTAGACAAATTTATGTGGGAGCGTCTAGATTCATCTCCAGATAAGCCTACATTACTTGTGTCTTTATTAAAGACGCATGCATGAAGCTAGACTTGAAGAATTTTGGTAGTGTTCTTTCAGCATGTGCCAACTTGGCAATTATGGAACAGGGAATTTAGATCCATCAAGAAATAATTAGAATTGGATTTAATTTTGATGATTATGTGGATAATGCTCTTATGGAAATGTAGGCAGAATGTGGAAGGCTACACAAGGCTCTTGTGGACATGTATTTGACAAGATTCATCATCAAAACATGGTTTCTTAGACAACAATGATAGGATATGTAATGCATGGCTATGAAAAGGAAGCCTTCAAAGTTCCAAAAAGATGCAAAATTATGGAATGAAACCAGATTCTATGACCTTTCTTTGTGTTCTTTCTGCATGCTTCCATGCAGGCCTAGTGGATGTGGGTTGTCAATAATTTGATCATATGATTCAATGATATCATATTAAACATGCAATGGAACACTATGGTTTCATGTTTGACCTTCTTGGTCATGATATCCTCTTGAGCGAGGAAATAGGCTTTATTAATAATATGGAAATAAAACCTAATGCCACAAAGTGGGTTTCTTTGCTTGGTGCATGTCTAGTGCATAACAATGTCACGCTTGAAGAGCAAGTTGATGGGAATCTCTTTGAGTTGGACTGTAAAAATCTTGTACCATATGTGCTTTTATCAAACATCTATGTTGTGGTTGGAAGGTAAGATTATATTGATAGAGTACGAAAAATTATGAAGGATAGGGAGGTAGAAAAAGATCTCTGGATGTAGTTGGATTGAGGTCAATAAATAGGTGCATGATTTTCGAGTAGAAGACAGATCACATCCACAAAAAAAAACCAATTTATGTGGAGTAGAATATATTATGTAGGAAGATGAAAGAAACAGGATATGTCCCCAGTACAAAATCCATATTGACCGATGTGGAGGAGGAGTAGAAAGAACAGGCTCTTGGTTACCATAGTGAAAAATTGGCAATTTCATTTGGGCTCATCAACACATCTCCAAGGATTGTGATTCTAGTTACCAAGAACCTTAGAGTGTGTGTTGACTTCCACTCTACAACAAATTTCATCTCTAAGAATGTTGCATGAGAAATTACTTTAAGAGATATGAATTCTTTCCATCATTTCAAGGATGGCGAATTTTCTTGTGGAGATTATTGGTGATGCCAAGTGAAAAACATGAAAGTCAAAAGCATGTATGGTCTAGGGGAAAACACATGGTATTTGACATGGTTTTTAATTACCATTGTCTTGTGGTCAGAGATAGATCAATGGAATATATTTGAGTTCTCTTCTACTATATGTGGACTAAAGTTGATTACTTGCATGGGTCTTGAAGGCCAGATTGGTCTTGTTTTGATATCCATTATGGATTGTTTGAAGTGACTTCAAAGTACATAGATTTGGGATTTCTATTATTTTTTCATTCTACATTTGATGCTAAATAAACACCTTTCAAGCTTGCAAATAAGGTAATAATATGCTTTAATGATTCCTAGTAAATAATTCATAATTATAATGATGCTAACTATCTCTTTGAAATTTTGTTTAATTTCCAAATATTTAGAGAAATATTGGTGAACAATGGGACCCTAACGTTAGATATAGAGAATTTTTTTGTGTTATTAAAATTCTTTTCCAAACACAAGCCCTTTGAAATATTAAGACATGTAACACAATTTCATAGCACTCATTGGTACATGTGAAGTTCCTGGAGTTATCATAGAGCAATTAGGGATCAGGGAGAGAGGTAGTAGATAAGCTTTTAGATAGATTCCTTCAAAAAGAGTTGGGTTCTTAATGGAATATAGAAGATTCAGTTCTTGGGTGGGATCAAGGAGGAGATATGATCTCCTTACAATTTTTTTTCAAGTGGCCATTTGGGACATGAAACCCTCATGCCACCCTTTAATTTTACTTCCTACATTAAGTATGTTCATGGTGATGGAGAGTGTACCATGCAAATCATTACATAAATCTTCATCAAAATTAAAAGTAACACTAAATCCTAGGTAAAGAAGACTTTTCACGTTTTTGGTGCTACTCTTATTTGCATAGAAAATAGAATTGATAAATTATATATGGGTTTTCCAAATGTTGATTTTTGAGAAGACATCAAGGTCACTTTAGCTACATTGGAGAAAGAGAGAGGGCACATTTGGGCATGGTAAGAAGATAAATGGAGAATAAACAATAGAGCCACTGGGCTCAAGGATGAAAATGAGAGTACACAATTCTTTTAGAGTCATGCAAAATGAAAGAAGGTGAAAAATACTATTTGGAAGATCATTAATGTGTAAAAACTATAATGTACTATATTTGATGATATCTAGAGCAACAACACCATGATCAAGGGGAACATTTTCACCCACAATAATATCACCAATAGGTTGAAAACGTTCAACAACAAGAATCGAGGTTAACACTAAAATAATATTTTACTTCTCCTGAAGCCATTGAGGTATGTATACATGTTTGGATATTTTCTTTATTTGAAAAAGTGGATGTAGAAGGGCCATCATTGTCACCTCCAATAAATTGGAATCTCTACTATTGTCACTTAAGCTCTATTGAGAGATCAAGAAAGAGTGCATCGTCTTTTGGAACAACACCCAAAATTGAGGCAAATGCTTCGGGTATATTTTATAACTTCAACAATTTTTTTATAGTGACCCTGAATGTTGGAGTAATGTTAGTTACATTTTGTTGAATAGTTTGTGCTATTTGACTAATCTTCACTATGCCATTTGGTTGTAGCATCTGCATTTTTTTTCTTCAACCGATATATTCACATTTCTTAGTTAATAATATATTTATTTCATAGGTGCATATATAGAAATACATATTTGTCATCTATCAGAATTTTCACATTGATATTTTTATCACGTGCTTTATATTGCATCTCCTCATTATATTTGATATCTGGATTGCATCTCATGTTTGCATCAAACTCTTTTATTATGTCACTAGTGCTTAGAGTCTATTTGTACAAAATAGTACATATCTCAAGTGAATCACACTTGGCAAAATCTTGCCCATGTCCATATCAATATAAAATTTGAAACATGTAATGAAGTCCTAATCTTTATAAATATTATGAAAGAGAAACGACTACCAATAGACTCCAGGGTTCCCGATATCTTTTCCTTTTCCATTATGGATAAGGTAAAATAATGTTATTAATGTCTACGAACGACCAAAAAAATTTGGTCTGTGGGACTCAAAAATTCCATCTTATAGTCACATACTTTGGGAGTGCCAAAACATCTCCTAGAACCTAAAAGGAGATTTGGGAACAACACTATAATTGGGACTTAGGGCTGAAAACTAATGAAATTTCTATTGGATTAAATCCATGAAACCATTGTTGTATTCCTAATCCAACAATACCATAGAACCATGACCCTTGACATATTAATGGTTTCATGTTTCATGGCTCATGGATGCCATATTAAATAAATGAAACAACTACTTTATTTCTAATCCATCAATACCATAGAGTCATGAACCTTCTCAAATCGATTTCTCTTATGACTTCAAAGATTAAAAAGGAACAATAAATAAACTTTGGAGCATGGAAAAAAAATCTTACATGATTCAACCCATCTACAAAATTGGTCTTTTATTTCATTTTATCAAACTCAAGATCCATTACCTATTAAATATGCAAATCATATGGTTGTCCCTAAATATCTTTTTCTTTTATGCTATCTCTCCTATCTTAGCATCCAGAATTATAATAGTATTTACCTTATCCTACCTTGTTGATACTAGATAGGACTACAACTTCCATTTTTGGTCTTGAGCCACAATGTGTAAGGGAAACTTTGAACAAAAGGATCAAGTCTCCTTTCTTTTTTACCTTTCCTAAAGGTTGGATTACCTTCTAGATATCCTTGAAGAGGCTTTGAAACCGTTCTTTGTCCTCAACAAAACCCATATTTTCAACCTTTTAGGGTAGTTGTGAACCTTCACACTTGGACTTTGAAACCCTTGCTATCTTCTAATATTGTTTCTTCTACCATCTCAGATTAAACCTATTATAAATTAAAGTTGGCACTAATGTGGATAATACTTTTCCATTTGGATTAATTTGTCCACACTGACATCCTTCTTTGATCATTTGGATAATTTTGTCATATTGTGATTCCATATTTCTTGTTGAATTCTATTTTAATTGTTATTTTTTGCAATGAAATAATTACAATTAATGTGCAAGTGAAGTCAATATTTATTGTACATCACTAGTTGATATAATCATGAAGACCTTGTTCATATATGATGACCATTCATCTCAAGCAGTTGTGGAGCATGCCATATCAAAAGCACTAAGAGAACCTGCATTTGTAAAAACATTTGATGCTCCTCGTGTTCAATCTGTTGAGAAACATGTGAAGGTTGGGTTAAATTTAGTATGTTACAAGATTTTTATATTCTTTAACATTTTTATTCATGGGAGTCAAGAAGCAACCAACAAGCTCCATATTAGCTTCAATATTATCATGGATTTCATCGTGATGTTTGTAAGCTCGCATTTTGTGTCCCAAACCAATACCACTATCCTCATGATCCTTCAAGTAAACCAACACTCCTCTGCCAGCTAGCTCAATCTTTTTCATAGTTAGTGCCAGTTGGTTTCCATAGTCACACCTAGTTCACCAAAAGATATCTCCTGTGAGGAATTTGGAATGAACCCTCACCAATACATCTATTCCATCACCCACGTTACTCTTACCCATAGCAATATGTTCCACGCCATCCAACTTTGAACGGTAACAATATGCCTAAAATGGTCCCCACATTATAGGAAACCTAGAAATAACATTTTATTCCACCAACTTTTCACATTTCTTCTTGTACCTAACAAGATCTGCAATAGATATAAGTGGTAAATTATGCTCCGTTGAAAATTTTTGCAACCTTGGTAAGCGATCCATTGAACCATCATCATCAACTATCTCATAAAGCACTGCAGTAAGATTTAATTCTACTAATGTTGGAAGATCTGCAGATGCTTCTGTATGACCATATCTCTTTAGGGCTCCCCCTTCTTTGTATTTCAAAGGGAAGTTATGACCAAGTCTCCTAAAATCACCAGGTTTAGAATATGGAGATGTGAGGACCAAACTTTTCTTCGCTCTATCTGTTGTTAACACATTAGTAGTTGTACCCTCTTTTGCATCCACAGATATTCTAAATGCAGTAAGAAGCTTCTCTTCATTTTCTTTGTCCGATACCATAAGTGGCACTTCAAGACTTCTTAGGACTTATTCCTTTATGGCAGATTATTTTTGTATTTGATTCAAGCTAGTTATAGTTTCTACTTTAGTGTCAAGTTGTATATTCTTCACTTTTGTATTATCCATTTTGTTTGATTCCTTTGTAATAGTCATATTTTTCTATGACACTGCCATACACATGAGTTGTGATGGGGTTGCAAGATGTGTTGGGTTGAAGCATACTTGGAACTTAATTATTGCTATGCCTAGATTCATTGCAACACATAGGTGACTTATTCCCATCTTCCCATCATCTTTCTTTAAACAAGCATCTAACTTGTGATTATTACTAGTTGCCTCCCAAGGAGCCATATCAGGCATATCAGGTAAAGTTGTAAGGACACTATTAATTTTTCTTGCCAATAGATATTATGGGTCTCTAATAGAAGAAACAACAGCTAGTGCCTGCTTAAGGTTGCTAGATGGACTCTCTACATGTAACAAAAGAGTAACATGTTCATACATAGGCATAATATGCACATGCTTCCCAAGCCAAGCATCTAAGCGTTGATGATCCTGCACTGCATCCCCTAATCTTATTTTAATATCTTATCTAAGAAATTTTTTCCTTCTGACCTTATTATCTTCACAGGTGTCATCATCCAGAACAATGAAATTCATATCCTTTCTCTTTTAACTCTTAACAAGGGTGTTATGTCCCCTAAAAAACTACAATTCTTTTATAGTCTCCTCTTGCTGCAGTTCCCCACTAGATTCATTACCTGATAGGACTTCAAGAAAGGCTTCAAGATTAGAAACACATGTAAAACTCAGGAAAGGATTATCTTTTAAAATAATTGACCTGTCGAGGTAGATAAGTGTGGGTCTTGAAATTGATTCTAGTTGCATATGTGTTTTACACGGATTGCCTAATGGAAGATGCTTGTCCTGAAATTCCTCATAAAAGTTTGCCTTTATGATAATGGAATTCTCGAAGGGATATACACCATGGAACATTTCAAAGGCCATGAGTACTGATTCAACAATGAGATTTTGGGGTTCTCTTGTTGAAATCGATTGCTTCCATACTATCCACATACAGACAACAATTTCTCAAGGCTTATTCTATGCCTGTGGAGAGGAGCTTCAATTTGAATGGGAATAGAAGACAATGTCCAGGGTGCATATGTATTAAGGCTTCCTCTACTCTATTGCATCCTGTTCCAAATAAAACCTCCTAGGTCATGAAGATGATTATAAATACTTCCATATAAAGCTAAAAATTCAATTGAGATGTCCCCTTTACTAGAAATAGGGTCATATACGCTTTCAGTTGGGAATAATAGTAATGCTAGATATAGCTCCCTCTGCTTCATATTCAAATATTTCAAGAGTGGACTCCAATTATGTAGGATATAGTCTCTCTAGAAAATTGAAGGAGATTCATTGGTTGGTTCATACTTCAAATGATCACCCTCATCCACTATAAATTTTATTTCAACATACGTTGAATTTCTGTAGTGTTCAAAACATCGATGTAATTTATAAACAACCAACTCAGATTTACAAAGCCTGCACCAATCTTTTCTAAAAAACACTAAGGAATCCTTCTCAAAATAGTTTTGTTTCCTTCCTTGTAGATTAGTAAAGGCTTCATTGGAAAATGATGTTATTGTTAATTTCTTCTTCTCAAGTTTTGAGAGACGCTTAACCAAAGTCTTTTTTAGACCTTCCTCATTATTTTGACTATGGAGGTTTTGCTTTATCTACATATTTTTCTTTAGCTTAATGACATCAAAGGCATTCTTTACCACAAGAATCTATTGTTCAAGCTCTGAGCCAATACCATTTATAGGATTCACATCAGTTTCCATATTCTATTTCTCGGGAAATCCTGATTTTGGCTGATGTAGCTTTATACATTTTTCTTTAGTGGGAGTTAATTGTTCTTTTTCTGGCGCATGAGTCTTTTCAACCAGGACTGCACCCAAAACCTATAAATTTTGTTGTTCTGTTTCTACCATTTTTGCTAGGTTTTCTGACACTTGGATCGTTATCTTGTTATGCTTTACAATTTCTCTTCCAAGCTCAGTATTTGTTTCAAAATATAGAGTCTTTGTTGAATTTTCAAACAAACTTTCACCATATTTAGAAGAGTTTACATATTATGTGGTTAAATACATTTGAACCATTTTATTACAAAAATCAGAATCCTTATATTGGCTATAGGAATCTTGGTCACCTAACTTATGACATCCCCAGTCCTTATGGCCACTTTCCTGCTTCTTGTATAGTCATGATCATGCCTTTGCATTTGCTTCAATTGTGGCATTTTTGTTTAATTCTTCTAATATTCGGATCCTTTTTGCTTACTACTTTTCTAGCCTCTTCCAAGGCACTGCTTGATGTTCCCAAAATCTGCATACTTTTCCCAAAAAATTTCTTGCGGTAGTTCCATTTTGACATACCATTCGAGGTGGCAGGACTTCTGCTCTGATACAACTGTAACAATCTAGGGAAAATTTTCTTTGTTTTTTTTTAAAGAACTGGTGCTTCCAGCAATTGTCTCTCTTGTTTTTGGATGGCATAAATAATTCATTCAATATATATACATATAAATAAACATTAAAATTTTAATAAGGAAATATTCCATTCAATGGTGTAATTTTAATCATTCCAAAGTATCGACGTAGGTCCAAATTCCATGCATCCAAATTCCTTTGTAAATTCAACCAAGTTTATTTTTATTCTAGCAATGGTCCCCTATTCAAAATTTGTGTTATCTTATATCAATACCACAATCGTAAATAACTCTAGATATAATAGTCAACTTTCTTCAAGACAAATTGTAACCAAAACCCCTTTGAGACAGTCGTCAACTCTCCTCATAGATCATCTCCAAACTTTGACTCAGGATCACTGTAATGCTTCCGGAAGCCTCAGATTGCCACAAAACCATTAAAGAACTTTGATTATGCCAAACTCTTGTCATAGAATGGTACAGTGAGTCCTTCGTATCTTCGATTTGGCCCCAGAAATTATCGTTTTCCCTAGTCTAACACTGTAGTTGTTGTAAATGATAATGTGTTATCCACTATAGGCAAAATACCCAACCACAGGAAAGTTGGTTCGTCAACATGATCCCACACATTTCCTTAGCTATAGGTCCACACTTTAATGCCACAGGAAAATCGACATCAAGATTCAAAATTACCTATGGAATTTCTGATTTTGGGCCATAAATTTGAAATTCACTACAGAACCCAGTTTTAAGATTAAGCTTCGGCATCTCAAGTTTTTATTTGCTCCAAACTAGGAACACTTGTTAGGCCAAATCCTTGGTGAAGATGCCAAAAAATTATTCGAGCTTCCTTTCATGACATTCCCAAGTTGGACGTTAAGCTAACTTGGCTACTTGAGAGTCAGAGAATCTTGTCTCATGCCAAAAAAAAAAAATAAATAAATAAATAATAAAATAAAAAATAATAATAAAATAAATAAATTAGTTACTTCCAGATAGTGCTCTTGTGCCAGAACAGTAAGAAAATAATAATATAAAGTAAGTCAACTAGGGTGGAATCTTTCACTATTGAAATTGACAAGAGAAAAAGGGGTCTTAAAACCCTTAGAGTTAATGGTGAAAAAACATAGTGAATATATCCACAATGATGATCCAAAATTACTTCAATCATTCTTTATTTATAGATTTCTTTAGGGGTTTCATCTTTTTTTAAATGATTGTGTAAATCTTACTAAACACCCCAATTGTGGTTTTTTTGCCCAACTGCCCCAAAGCTTGTCTAGGATGGGAATTTTGGGAGTTTTCCCCTTTTTTTCTAGACTATAGCCTACGAAGACAAATAGACTAATAAGTCCCATTTTCAATTAATTTTTTGAGAATATTACATAACAAATGGAATATCCTAATTTGAGAGATGGGGAGGCTCATAAAATAAAGACTTGAAATTTAGATTTTTTTATTGAACATCAATATTACCACTAGCATCCATTTCACAAGCCATCTTCCTATTAACATTAGTTTTCATTGATAGTGGAGTTGATTGAGGCATTTCATCATGGTTATCAAGCTTTAAACTATCACTAGAAGGCAAGAAAACTTGTAAAAGCTCATCACAGTACTAAAACTCAGATGAATTACAAACACCACCATCAATTTGCATAAATAAGCTTTTCAGTAGAGTAAAGAAGTTATTTTCTATCACAAAATTGTTAAGAGATACACTAACTGCACTAGTACAAAGTGGTTTAACTATATGTAGAAACTTTTAACTTTGAGAATATCTTTTTGAAACCTAATGTTCGAGGGTGATTGCACTTAATGTGGCCACATATTAATAAATAAAAAAACATGTAGAGAGGTAGATATGAGTGTGGGTTGTAATATTTTATTTTTGTTGTTTCATTTCTCCAAAACCCTTCTGCTTGTATGTTTTTGTGTGTGCTACAGCATTGTCTGTTTTAATTTGTAGGGAATTGGTGACTAAGTTTTACTTTATTTGAGTGAGATAAAGCACAATGTTGATAATTACAATATTGAATGCAATTCTAGTTGTTATTACAGCCATATAATGTAAATTACAACCGAATATAGAAAGGAATGTATATACAGGAATTTCTACTCATATAATCGTTAGATTGAACTGAAGTCCATGAAAGAGAAAGAGAGATCCACCTTGTATGATGTGCAAAGGGACTCATTGAGAATTGGTTATACTTTGAGCATGAGGGTGTTTTGTTGATCAAATTTTTGTTGAGATTCTGATGAATCCAATGAAATCATTTCAGATAGTCAGCACTTAACTTGTTCCAATGCTTTCTATGCAAGAAGATGGTGCAGTCTTCTAGGAAGAAAGAGAAATGGGAGATATAATTGTATTTCCCTGTCAAGGCATTCTACGCACTTTCAGAACTAGAAAAGCACACCTATGTTATGATTGTTTGCACACAAAAGGGAGGAATTTATACCTCAAAATAAAGCACATTTGGGGTGAGACTAACTGTGCAAGAGAAGAATAGCACATTATAGACAGAGGAAGAGAGTTGACTCTACATCATGTCTCCTTGTTAGATGGATTCCATCTGTTACTACAACAATGAATTCTTTCATGAGAGTTGCATCTGTGCAAGCATTTTTGGTTTGTGTGATTTCATAGGGACTAGTTCGATTATGAAAGGCTAGTAAGAGGGTCTTTATTCATCTCCTTCACTAGGTAAGTTCTGGTATTGCACGTTTTTTTGTGTAGTTCATGCATTCATGTTTATGACATTTGCAAGCTACGGATGTCTCGTGAAAATGAATCATCTCATTTTAGAAATATTTTAGGCAAGGAAATGCTTTTTGCTTCACAATTTAGTATTGCTTGTATCTCAACCATTTCTTGTGTTCCTAAAGTTCATTAGGTGTGTTTTACAAGTGGGTTGGAAAATGGGTGTGTTATTTATTCTCAGAGAATGCTCTTATATTTCTAGCATTTCCTTCTTCTACATGTACCAACAATTTTCAAACTCTATTACAGAGTTGCATAATGGAAGTTTCCAAATGGAAAATAGTGTTGCATTAATTCAAGTTTTACTTGATTATTGAAAAATAATTATCCTCTTTTTTAGGAAAACAAGGTCATCACTTATTCTAGGCCTTGTTCTTTCATCACTCTTCTACATACAGAGGTTTCGAAGAGTTTTTGAAATTATAAACAATGAAATGACACCAAAACATTTCTAACTAAACAAGGATTAGCATTAATATCTTGTTAGATAAAGGTTTATTTAATATATAAGATATGCTTGTTTAAACCTCTTCTGCACATAAACAAATGCATAATTGATTAGATGAATATTAACGTCTTATGATTTTATACATTTTATGATATATAAACAATTTTTCTAGAATTGTACCTTACAATGGTTCTCAACTCAAGGGAGAAGCATCCAAAAGCACTTAGTGAATATTTTCAGCCTCTTTTAAAGCATATGGTGCATGAAGAATTGGAAAATTTTTGGTGCCAACTTTAGTTAAGATGTTGAAGCGCAACCCGGAACTTGCATTGGAGGTTGTCTGTCTCCTAAAAATGACAAAACTTGACTTGAGAAAATATGTTGGTTATATTCTACCCACAACTCTATAACAAACTTGCCATAATAATGAAAGTAGAAGGAAAGAGGCTTTTGAGATAATTAAAACTCTTAGTTTGTAGTCTAGAGATCCAGATTCCATAGCAACTATGTTGAGTTCCATCAAAGGAGTTATTATGGGTTAGTCATTACCTATAACATTTTACTTGATTTTATGGGTATTGTTTTTAGGCATTGTTACCATGATGTTTTTTATTTTTTATTGGTACATTTTGTATCTTGTAGGACATTTTGTACTATCCTTTGAGTATTCACTATACTTAAAGATGTATTAATCAAATAGTGTGTTGTGGATGGAAACTTAATTTGTGATCTTGTTGATACGAATGTGTTGTAGCGGCTACAACCAGCCACCAAAATTTTGGCTCGCATGCAAATTTCAGAGCCTACCTTGGATCCTGCAATCGATCACCCTTGGTCACTTGTTGGTAAGATAATGATTTCAAGCTCCCCTCCTTGATCTTAAGAGTTGTTCGTGTTCTCATCTTTATGCAACATGTGTCATCTTTGGGCATAGGAGTTTTTGTTTGTCATGCAAAGGGAATGTTGTCTTGCTTCAAGGGAATTGTGTGCATATGAGTGGTTGTTATCACATAGACATGTTTTACACTCACCTCACACACTGTTGTCAAGAAGGTTGTTGCTTCAAGAAATTATGTACTATGCACTCTAGATGGTCTACATTGTGTCACTAAGTGTTTCTGTGCAATCACAATCAAGTCCTATCTATGTTTACATATGTTTCACTGATCTCACACTTAGCCATTTTTCCAAGAAACCTAGCCTTATCCAACTTCCCAAAAATGTGCACTTTTATTCTATAACCATCAAGCTTCCCCCATCGCCTGTTGAAACCCTGTAGTGCGCAGAGACACCAACCTCCTTTGCCTGTTGAAACTCCACAAACAATGTAAACTTTGAAACGGGAACTGATACAATTACTCGTTTTGTAGAGATAGCAAAAAAGTGACCCAATTTTGAAAAGGGTTGATGCAAAAAACACATCTTTTTTAGAGAATAGTTTTTGTCACTTTAAATTTTTTTATGTACATTATGTTTTAGCATGGTGGTGATTTTCATGCTGATTTTAAAAAGTGGTAATTTTGCATCAGGGCATTTTTTTAAAAGACCTATTTTTTTATTTTAAATTTTCTAATGTATGAAAGGTAAACAATTATTTTCTAAATTTAATAATTTTTGAAGTGGTCTTCTTCTTCATATTTTCTTGTTTTTATTTTAATTTTTTTTTTTGTAGTGAGGTTTTTATTGTTTTGCATATTTAAAGAAGAAGGTTGATATTTTGAATTTTCATTATTCTACATACTTATACATCGTTAATTAATATTTCAATCCAAATGAAATAATTGTCTCTAAAAAACAATAATTTTTAACAATTGACAAAAAAAAACCATTGTTAACATAAATATAACTAAAAAACTACACATTTTGATAATTTTTTTGTTAGAGATGACATGTCAAAATCACAGTTTTTATAGGAAAATTTTAACTAAAAATGGTTAAATAATAGTTTTTTTTATGAATTTCATGTCAAAAAAATAATAATAACCACTGTTTTTTTCAAAAAATAATGATTAACATAAAAATGAATGCGAAAATCACATAATACAAATATTGAACACATAACAACCTTAATTGAGTGCTTATTTTTCTCATAAAATGTCAAAGTCAAAACATTACAAGTATAACTAATTAATAGTTTCCAAAAATGAGCTTGATTTCCAAGCATAACTTAAATTTAATCAACAATATCATGTAATCTAAACTCTTCGTCCTTGAAGTTTCATCATTGTCTTCTTCCTCAATATTTTCTGCTTCATTTTGCTCATTTTCCTCTTCTAATGGATCTTTGATGTCTGTGAACCTCCCAATTTATGCTTTTCCAATCATTCCATGTAATGGTGGTTGGGGTTCCTTTGCCTTCTTCGCACGTGATTCACTAAAGTCCCCTTTCTTCAACCTAATTTTCTTCATTGCATCTCGAAGAAATTGAAGAGCATGAATTCTTTGCTAAATAAAACTGCATTGTATTGGATTTTTTTCAATGGCAATGCAATTTATTCCTTTTTGAAGGAAACATGTTAGTGTTGTACCTAATTATCAAGCAGAAAAGAAATAATGAAGTAAATTAGTACAATGACATATAAATTAATAAATAACATATTTAAATTCAATTCCATATAATAAAAATTACGTGAGCCAGAAAATAAATCCAAAACCCAATCTCCTTCATTTGACTATCGCAAAGGCATGGCTAAATCGAGCTCCTAATTAACATTAGGTTACATTGTTTAAGTGCTCAAACGGCTTGATCGAGCACTTAAAAAGGGCTCAATCGAGCAATCATTTTTTCCACCCAAATGTGCCATCTCTTGCCAAAAAGTGTAACCTAGCTACATGCTTTCACTCCTAATTATTATTATTATCCAATTTTAAGGTCATAGCCAAGCCAGAAACCAAATTGGTGTATGAGATCCCCTTGTTTGTGGGACAATAGACCCACCTCCACGCAATGATTTGATTATTATGTCTACGAAGGTATACCTACTATAATCCCTTCTAGTTTTTGAACATGTGACCTCCTGGGAGGAAACACATGCTCTTAACCATTAGGCCTATTCATGCTCTAAGAACGTAGATTTGATTAGCTAAAGATAGTAATCTAGAAACTCACAATTATAACTCACGATCACAATATATAACACACATGTAACACACCTGTAAGATTACAAATTACGATAATATGTTTGAGAATACAAGCATAACTATTTCCTTTTATGCATCTCCAATGGGAATGTAATTATGAACTAGAATCTAACCTAAGTTTGGAGGTTGTGCTTTAAAAATTGATGCATTAATAAAGCCTATATGTGTAACCTTAAATGTATAAAATTGTATTTTATGCTATTTCGAAAAAATGATTTGAACGTTCATTTTGTTAGGTTTAAAGGTTACATAATTTCGCACAAAATTTAACTTTGATTTCCAAGTTATTAATTTGTTTTAGTTTCCAAAAAAATTACATAATGCTACAATTTTTTCCACAATTCCCCAAAATAACCATCTAAGTCCAAGAATTTGAAGATAGTAAAGTGTCAAAGCTTCATAGCTTCATGATTTTTGGTAGTGCAACAAGCTGTTTATTTATTTTATTTTAGTATTGAACCCTAATCTACATTACTTGCTAATTTGTAATGAACAATAAGTAAGCATTAATGCCTTTCAAAGCATTTACTGCTACTAAGTCTTCTTGATGAGCAATGCAATGAACACTTATTAAATTTGGCACAAGTTTTTTTAATAAAAAGATAAATCTTGTTTGATTAATAACCATAAAAGAAGTACCATTCATGGAAACAAATACTTTTTTTTTTATGTAATATGTTGGCTTCAACTTCTAAACCTTACACTATGATGGAAATTGTTTTTCCCTTGATATCATCTAGTAATTTTATAAGCTCCACACCTTAGAAACCATATGCCTAGATGAGACCAACCTTAAAAAACTCTGTTTCTGAATTTATATGAAGTTCTTGTAATTATTTTTTGTCAGAATGCAATCTGTAATTTAAAGGGGTTATAGTATTGATTGCCTTACTACAGTAGTAAATCTTTGGACAATGAAATGTTTTCCTGCTTGGAAATCTGGAATTTAAGTTGACGTTGTATTTTTCTTTATGCAATTTTTCCATTGATTTTTTGAAGGTTTATATAGATGTATGTATTTGGAATTGCTTATATTTATATAGATAGCAGGTAATTGTTAATACTAATTGATCATTCAATTTTTATTTTTTTCATTTTTCTTTATCTTGTGGGTTAAGTGAGATTTTTTAACTCAACATTTAAACTAAATTTTAAATCAATTCAATCATTTGATGGGACTCTCTCAGCACTAAAGGTCTAAAGATTCCATCCATGTGAGCGAATGATAAATCAATAAGTAAGGAAGCCAATACGCTTGGTGCATAAAGTGCACAGAAAATTGAACGAACAATCTGTTCATTTTTTCTTGAAAAAGATTGCCTATCTCGCGGACATGACAACTACTCGCCAACTGTTTTGGCTTATATGGATTGGGACAGTTGTACAGTGGTGTCTGTTTTGGTTTTGATTCAATAATTATTTTATCGATTTTATTGGTTTTGAATTTGGAGGTAGATACAAGGGGTTATTGGGATTGTTCAAGAAATGATTCACTCCATATAAATTCGGAAACAAAGTTTTTTAAGGTTGGTCTCATCAAGGCATATTATGGTGGAAATTGTTTTATAGCCACCACAGTTTTTTCCTTTGGGAGAATCCCTTTGCAAAGGAAACCGCCTCTGCCAAGCTCAACTTCAGTACTAAAGTTATTAGTGGCCTTCCTCAGGTCTTTGTATCTAAACTCCCGCGACCGGCTTGAAATGCTCTGTAAGGCACCCGATATGAAAGCTGCTTCCACCCGAGACATACTCTAGCACTTGAGGAGCACTATAATCTCTGAAATCGTCAACAAAGCGATGAACAGGACTGTAAGCGCAATAATTAGTGCCCACCAATGGTGTATAAATATAATTTTATGAACATCAGAGCCATTGGCCCGATGGCTCTGATGTTCATAAAATTATATTTATACACCAGCAAATCTCTTTAAACAAAATTAAAAACTCATGATAGCCATAGCATTTATAAGGTTTATATTTATATGATGCTACTAGCTTTCACGTCGTGGTGGATGGTGTGCGGATTCTCATAATCAGCCCGATGGCTCTGATGTTCATAAAATTATATTTATACACCATCAAATCTCTTTAAACAAAATTAAAAACTCATGATAGCCATAGCATTTATAAGGTTTATATTTATATGATGTTGCTAGCTTTCACGTCGCAGTGGATCACCTGCTACTCGCATTCCTCGTGGAGGTACAAAAGAGCAGAGTCGACGCCCGATACAATGTTGTATCTCTTCTTCCAATCCAGAAATCGTACCGAATCATCACCATTAAAAATATGTTTGTCCAAGCTCTATTTCCTACAATGGTGCAGTCCAATACTACATCAATTTGCTCAGAGAAAACCTTTCAAACCTACGAACGCAGCTCAACGATGCAAACCTCATCTATGTTGATAATTGCAACATGGTCCATGAATTAGTGGCTAACCCTTCCACTTATGGTGTGCACTGCAAATTTGATGAATAATTTTTTTATAAAACATTTAATTTTATTATTTCCATTTCTAATGCGAATGCATGCAAGGTTCAAGGAAACCATTAGAGCTTGTTGTGGAGTTGGAGGAAATTATAACTACGATGCCAATATTTGGTGCAGAAGCACCGTGACTATCAATGGCATGATTGTGGAGGCCAAAGCCAGCCCTGATATGGCGTCGTATATCATTTGGGATGGAGTTCACTGGACGGAACAAGTCAACAGATTTCTTACCCAAGCAATTATTACTGCCCACCGATTTTGTGACCATTCATGAGTTTTTAATTTTATTTAAAGAGATATGCTGGTGTATAAATATAATTTTATGAACATCAAAGTCGTTGGGCCAATTCTAAGAATCGGCCTACCACCCCTGGTGGCGAAGGGGTGGCAGGCCAATTCTCAGAATTGGCTCGACGGCTCTGATGTTCATAAAATTATATTTATACACCAGAAAATCTCTTTAAACAAAATTAAAAACTCATGATAGCCATAGCATTTATAAGGTTTATATTTATATGATGTTGCTAGCTTTCACATCGCGGTGGATAACCTGCTGCTCGCATTCCTTGTGGAGGTATAAAAGAGTCGAGGTGACGCCCGAGACAATGTTGTATCGCTTCTTCCAATCCAGAAATCGTACCAAATCATCACCATTAAAAATATGTTTGTCCAAGCTCTATTTCCTACAATGGTGCAGTCCAATACTACAGCAATCTGCTCAGACAAAACCTTTCAAACCTGCGAACGCAGCTCAACAGTGCAAACATCATCTATGTTGATAATTACAACATGGTCCATGAATTAATGGCTAACTGTTGGTGTAGTCGGTTGTTTGAGGCAATGCAAGACCCTTTGACGCAAGCGTATCAAGCAGTTTCCTCACCTCTACCCCAACGTCAACAGTAACAGTCAGAGATTTCTCGTCCACCATGATACGAGAATTGTAATCTTGAGTACTGATAACAACCCCTCCATCTCCTCGGGGGCAGACGAAGCGATTGAGGGAATGAGATCCAGCACTTATAACTTTCATGTTCCTCCCTTTCTTTACTGCATCGGCAACTGCTTGGAGAAGCTCATCCATGGCGGCTTCCCATTCAGGATGCCCATCTGCTTCTACATAGTTTGTGGATCAGATCCATGCATCATATAAGCATGCATGGGCATGCATGGCTCCATAGCTAAGAGTGCTTGCGGATCTTCCTCAAACAGAGGGATAGAGGAAGGATCATCAAGGATATCACTCATGTTGCGCCATTTTTGTGTTGAAGGTGGTCGAGAATCTTCCGAATGCAGAAGTATGATCTCGATGTTCAACGACTGGTGGTCTAACAAGGGTCACAGGAAGAGACTCATCTTCATCACAATGTTGGTTTGAAGTTTCATCTGCATACCCATCAATGAGTGGTGATGGAAACTTGGTAACAAGTTCATCTACTGGTGCATGTGAAATATCTTCGTCAAACTTTACACTCATTTCAATAAAGAGCTCTTCAGTGTGGATATCAAGCAATCTGTACCCTTTGACTTCATCAGAATATCCAACAAACATGC